>CM022778.1:5283053-5435553 GCA_012411365.1 Ameiurus melas | reverse complement strand
GCCCTCTAATTGAGTGGCCTCCTATCTCTGTTAAAGATAATTGCTAGAAAAATGGAGTGTAAGAGTGAGAGATTAATCTTATACTGATAGCACTGATTATGTGTTGGTGAACGACTGAATACGGTATCAAATAACAATCAAATGGAGCACAGATCAGTATAATCGTTCTTATAATATTAAATCATAACTACCTATGGTAATGTGGCATACCAAGACTGAATATTTTAAGCTTGTAGCACAAGGATCTGCTGTGTGATTTATAACTTAGCCACGTATTGCGTGGGTAAATACTCCAACCGGGGAACCAACATTCACACACTCACTGATTATGTTTACATGCACATCAAATTCCGGTTGATCTATATTCGTGTTTCAGCCATATTCCTCATGCGATGTTTATATGCGTACAGGCATCGGAATATAACTGTATACATGGTCGTCGTAAGTATGCCCGAGTAGCTACGCATCTGTTAGAACCAACAGTCCACATTTTGCTGTCATTATACAGTACGAGAGCGGCCTCTAGAGGTGAAAAAAATATATCACTGACAAATTTTGGTTTGTTGTTTGAAGTGTTTTTTAAAAAAAATACATTTTGCATGTCTCTATTTTTATTTGTTATTTGGCGTGTTAGTTTTCACTTCAGTTTGGATGTATGTATGTAATATTTTATATATATATATATATTAATATTGATAGATTTATTTTAAAAAGTACAGTATTTTCACGGTACACAATATTTTGCTTTACATGTTGTGTTTTCATTCAGTAGCAGTTTTAAAACCTATCAGCTGATTAATCAGTTATCGGCAGGTACCGCCCAACTTAGTTTTCCCTATCGGTTCAAATCCACGACATCTAGTCGACATCTAGTGTTTACATGCATCAAATTTCTGATTAATACCGGTATTTTCCAGGGGTGGGAATCAGAATTTGGGGAATAACATTGTCTTAATCTGAGTCTGGTAATTGGATTGCAGCGTTTACATCATATTAATATTAATTAGAATAGTGCCAAATTCCGATTGATAAATACAGATTGATAGATGTGCATGTAAATGTAGTCACACACACCTAGGGGGAATTCAGAGTCGTCAATTTAGAGTCGCAATTTAGAGCCGACGTTGGAGGAAAATCTGGAGAGAGCATGCAAAATGTTGGAGCTGGAGCTCTGAGGCAGTACTGTAACATCACGCTGCCCTTATTTCTATTATAATGCTGTTTCATATAAATACACACGCGTCATCAACATTCCTCATGTTTTCTGCATGTTTTATGATTAAATATTCACGTGCGTCGTCTATTGATCAAATCCTGTATCCTCTATACCAAAATGACATAACATGGTATCAATAACAAGAAGCAACTAAACAAACAAACAAACAAACAAACAAACCCTTGGGTCTTTGTGTTACTATCTCCCTGTTTTCTCTCCTTCTCTCTTTCTCCTCGTCACTAAGTGAATTGGTTTGTATTCGTGGTCTGAACGATAGCAAACATACGGCACGCTATTAGAAACACGTCAGACATTACACACGTACGCTCTCCTGTTGTTGAGAATGCATTTTTCTCTGTGCGCGCGTCAACCCAAACAGCAGGAGGACAGATCAGTGGCCTGTTCTCAGGAAGCCGTTGCATATCTGAGAAAGAGGAGGAGGAAAAGAGAGTTAGAGAGTGCAGAAGAAGTGATAGTCTAAATGGCTTTTATAGTATTTGCTGTGAAGGTTTCATTATTATTGCTAGTAACACATATAGTGTTCATTACCTGATAGACCATATTGCTCTGACAGTATAGCAGAGAGAGAGAGAGAGAGAGAGAGAGAGAGAGAGAGAGAGAGCATAAACCATATGTGCTGTTTTTTTTGTTTTGTTTTTTACATGCCTTAAGGTCATCTATAAGCTAGTGTGCTCCAAAACAACGACAAAAATGAACACTTCGAAGATATATGCGGAAGATCAACAATTTTGATGACATCATCTTGCACGTCAGCTTCTCGTCATATCTTCTGTCCAATCAAATCCTCTCTAGAATCTGAACTGCCCCACCCGAGAAAAAAAAAAAAAAAAACCTCTTGCTGAAATTAGAGGAGGAGCCACATAATAAGCCCCGCCCTGACTTGTTGTTTCAGTGGAAATTACATCCACACATTGAATAATGCTGCATGTTTCAAAGCACTTAACGTGGGACTTTGAAGGCGTTCCTGGCTGCCTTGAAGGTAACAGTTTTGTTTATTGTCTACAACAAGCATTCGCAACCTATATTGTAAGATGAACCCTTTCTACTGAAATGATTTGCCTCGAGTATCAAGTAAAAACGCTAAGTAAATCTTTTGCTTGTTGAAGAATTTGTTTGTTGTTACAGCTTCTGTTGCTGTTTTAATTTGCACAGCCTTGCCTTGGTTGGTTATATTGGCCAGGCTTTCACGTTTTACTTCCAAGTGTCTTTTTAAGAACGCTGGCTTCATGCTTTCATACCACACACTTGGACAAGGGTTTGGCCTGTACTTACAGAATGTTTCCCACTTTGAAGCTTTTGTTGTTTAATTTGCACTTGGATGTTCCTGCTCTTGTGGCTTTCTTCTACTGACAACATGTCCATTTTAAGTGATTTTAATGAAAGGCTTTTAGCCATGGAGAACGTTTTAGCTCACTTACAGTAATATACGCTTACTCACATGTTTAAGTCTCACATGACAGTAAAATGCTAGGGTTTTAATAGTTTTAATTCATTTGTTGTCTGGCGAAACCCCCTGCAATGCCACCACAAACCCCTGATTGGGAAACCATGGTCTGCGACATTATATTATAGTTGCATTCATGCTTATAAATCTGTCTTGACAAGGAGAAATTTATCTTGCTTTCACTACCAGGCCACTGGAATCCAAGCTTTCCGAGATAGGTAGGAAAGATAACGTGCCAAATTTGGACTTTTGGTTCTGGTGAAACACATATCTGTCCACGCTGATTGTGTTTGTCTGGCACCAATCAGCTTCTATTGTTCCAGCTTGCATTGGGACTGTGTTGGTTGGAACCTGAACCGGTGCTTAAATCTTCAAGATCTTAAGTGAAGATAGAGCTAAGCTATTCTGGCAGCCCTGCAAATATGATGTAGAAAAGCCGCCTCTCTTTCTTGTCATTGCAATTTCTCTGTCTTTTTCTCCATCTGTGGATCTCGTTTAAGGGCGAAGTACTTCCCTTCGCAATGTGAAACCTCAGCATACCAGCAGGCCTCCCTGAATAATTAATTGGTTTTAATCGATGATCAGCTGGCAGGTGTCTGTTTGCTTCGGTAATGTGCGGAGCGGCAAAATGCACGTAGAGCTCAGCATCCCTAATCACCCTGTTTACTGCCCCCAAATGACTCTGCACCAACGCAGATATACTCACGGCATACCAATCCTAATGCACAAACTATCGTACTCCGTTCCAAATCTAAGCAACTACCCAGTAGCCAGGTCCAAATCTACAGAGGACTACGCCATTTTTTTTGTCTCAAAGCTACCACCAATCCTGAATCTACCCAAATACCCTGTCCTAGTCATAAATATACCCAAACTATCAACGTCCATTCAGGAATTACCCAAACCATCCCCCATGCCCTCGCCAAAACCCACACATCCTTAGCCTTGCATACGTTTCTTCCTAGCTTTAACGTTTCAGGTCACGACAGATCTAAAGCCGAGACTCTTTTTAAACCTTGTACTACAGTAACACTCAACAACCATGGGTTCCTCTGAACAACTGACTTAGGATCTAAGTGATGCAGAGGAAGGCTATACAGTGATAACAGTGCACTTTCACCTTGCAATTCCACCTTGAATGGGGCACTGTTCAAGTCAAAGCAAGGTCTGGAAGACCAAGAAAACTCTCAGATAGGCTTGCCTATATACTGTCCAGAAAGGCAAAGCAAAATCTCCATACGACTCTAAGGATCTGCCGGAAGGTTTAAATGACCCAGGAATGGTTGTACATGATCTGCATGGAAGAGTCATCAGAAGGAAAGCTTACATGTGGCCTCATCACAGAAGTGAATGTCTTGTATATGCCAAAGTGCCACGGATTGATGAAGTATAAATGGACCTTTCTGGCTAAGATCTCCAATGGTATGTTTGGAGGAAAAACAAGCAACATTTGAGGATAATATCTCCTTGCGAACTGTCACAAATAGCGGTGGATCTGTTATGCTTTGGGGTTGTGTGGCAGCCGGTGGCGTAGGAAACATTGCACAGGTAGATGCATATCAGAAAATTCTGGAAGCAAATATAGTTCAGTCAGTCTGAAAAGAGATCCACCAAGAAGTAGACCAGGAAACACAAACTGAAGCTTATAGTATGGCGATACCACATTCTTATTACCTCACTATACCCCAAATCTACACAGTCCACCCCAAAACACTCCTCAATCTATCCATGCTACTGGGATCGCTTCCTCTAAATCAACTAAGCTATGCTTTTACATCATTCTTTTATGACGCTAATGTCTTAGAGTGGTTTGATGGCGACCCTTCTTCGTTGTGTTGAGTTTGGTCAGAGATGCATATATGAAGACATAGAATTACTGATGAAGCTTAGAGTAGTTAATGAATTTTTGAGGTTTGGAAGCATGCACTGGTCATTAAGCAACGGTGCTTAATTAAGAGGGTGTTAAGAATGCTCTTTGGCTGTTTGTCCCTGTCACATTTGGTCTGTTTAACACCATGACGCAGTGCGAAGTCTGTTCTTTTTCATATAATCCTCTCTGTCTCTCTTTGTGTGTGCGTGCGTGCGTGCGTGTGTGTGTGTGTGTTACACACAGACATTACATAATCTGGATAATCTGGACAAATACATTGTGTATATATGTCACATGTACAACTATAAATTTCTATTTAACTTCAACATTTTCAAGGAAAATAAGTGGCTAGAGATGAAAGGAAAGCAAGCAGCACTCGGAAATAATTTCAATCACTTTAATAAGCAAAGGTACAGTATTAGTGTTCAGTCTGTAGTAGCATTTCTGAAATCTTGCTGGATTTAGTATGCTATGGTATATTTTAGTATTCTGGGGAAGGTTTGGTAGCATTTGGTAGTTTATTTAGCATTTCCTGTTCCCGCTGTAAATCCCGAATCGCCTCGGTTTTGTTTACTGTGAGCCACGTGATGCTGACGAGCAGGTGCAGCAGCGATGAACCACGCCAGGATCAAACCGGGCTTAGCTGGAACAGTGCCATGGTGTGTGTGTGTGTGTGTGTGTGTGTGCATGCAAATTTGCACACTTACATGTTACGTGCATGTGAGCAGACAAGTTTAGATCGCATGTAAACAATCCGACTATCAAAATAAATTATTCAGATTCACATGATTGATTGATTTGTTGTTTTAGATCAGTGTCGCATGGTGTCTTATTGAAAGGGGAAAATGGGCGGAAACAACCTTAAATGTCTTGCAAAATATTCAAATAAATTAGGAACAAATAATTGCACTTGATGCAGTCGTTGAGAAATAAACATCCCTTAGTTACATGAATTAAGTAAATTTGCCAACTATGCATCAGGTACCTAACTTTAACTTAGCCCGGCAAGTTGATTTATTCTTAAAACTACGATCGCAAATATTAAAATATAATAAATTTGATTGGACCTACTGCATTTGTGTTCTTCTGAAGAATCAGAAGGTGCTGAACACATGACATCCAAAAGGATGTTTTAGGAGGTTGGAGGAGGACTTTTGAACAATAAAGTCTTAGGTGACTGAATGAGAGAGAGAGAGAGAGAGAGAGAGAGAGACGGCTGCCAAGTATCTCTGTTGCCCGGGTGCTGGTATCTGCGGTTGTGGGTACATGCCAGTGTTCTGATTAGCATGATCTCTGTAGGCTGGAGAGTATTACACTGCCACCTGGACCCACAGACGTGCTCTCTCTCTCTCTCTCTCTCTCATGCACACACATGTTTAAACATCCGATAATAAACACTTACAGATTTGTGCAAGGGGGCACATTTCTCCTGCCGTTACATTAACTGTGCATCTCACACACACACACACACACACACACACACACACACACACACAATCTATCACAGTGTGCTGTGTCACCTGAGCTATTTACCTCTCCGACTGTTGTGACCTTTCGTCTAGAAAGAGTTCCGCTGTGCTGAGAGACCAAATGCGCTGGTTTGCAGTGAATTAATGTTGTTTTGCTGTTATGAAAATGCTCCCTACGAGACAACTGTGAACACTCTGTTTTTGCCTTTAGTAATTATTCCTTGTATGAAATGAAATATGGGGCCCCTGATCGTGATCTTTTGGTAATTAATCTTCAAAAAAACGTGGCGTATTTATAATCCTAAAGACTGATCTGTACTCTCTATATTACTAGTATTACCAGTCATACATACCAAACATCCTGCATCCTTTCAGCACATTGCGTAATCTTTGGGATGGAAAGCTAGGAGACGATAATGAGACTAATTACGAGGGACCGTAGGTAATGGGTAGAGTGAGGGGCGGAGTGAGGGGAAACCACGTAATTGATGCCTCTTTGAGTCCTCGGTCTGCGCCTGACCTGGAAATCGATCAGAGTCCACCATCATTAAGGACGTATCAACTCTTTAAATGCTCTTAGCGGACGTTAGAGGAAACGAGAAGAAGGTGCCGGCATTTAGGATACACAGGAGCTTTCTGCAAAGTGCAAACAAAACGAAACCAATTTAAAAAACAAACAAAAAAAAACTACGGACAATTTGGAAATGCCAATCAGTCTACAACGCATGTCTTTGGGTTAGGGGAGGAAACCGAAGTAGCCGGAGGAAACCCCAGAAGCACAGGGAGGACATCTGAGGGCATAAGCAGGATTCGAACCGCCAACCCCAGAGGTGGGAAGCATACATGATTTTGATTTTGATTAGAATTTGTGTGTGTGTTGTTGTTTTATCACCATGACAACGTAATCATCCAGTGCAAAGCACAAAATACAGCCATGTAACGGTTCTTAAACAAATGAACTATGCCGGCTCATTTGGGAAATATGCTTGGTGTGGAATTCTCTGTCCTTCACTTCCTTATATCCTCAGTAGAAGTGGTGAAGACATGAGGAAGGGATGTATGCCCTAAAGGTGTACATCAGATGACATGGAGAGGATCTCAATCTCCACTACTCCATCCACTGATTTCATCACATGGGTTTTCCAACCACTGCTACGCCGATGACCCTCAACTCGACCTCTGCTTTGCTCTCTCTGACACCCACGTTCCTGTACAGATCTCAGGATGTCTGGCAGACATCTCGTCACAGATGGCAGCTTATCAGCTGCAATGTAATCCCTGCAAAACCCCGCTATACTGTACATCCTCGGAGACACATCCTCGTGTCAAGATCTTATGATTTCCCTGGACAACTCTCAGATCACATCATGTGTCACTGCACGCTACCTTGAGGTAACCACGGACATCCAACAGTACTTCTTGCCCCGTATTGCCAAAATATCACTCTCCTACTAGTTCCTAAGGAGAATCCGTCCATTTCTATCCACAGAGGCCTTTTTCAGTTCCTTGTTATTATGAGGTTGGAATACTGCAGCTCATCCTGGCAGGTCTGCCTCTGTGCACCATGTGACCTCTGTTACTGAACCAGAATGCAGCTGCATGACGTGTTTTCAACCTCCCAAAGTTCTCCGACAGCTACCAGATTTAAAACCCTGATGCCTGCCTACAAGGTCAAAAGCAGACCAAGCCCACCTACCTTAAAGCACTTATCTCATTCCTCAAGCCCTGCTTGACAGGACCCACCATCTCTCAGGGTACAAGGAAGACATGCATCAACGCTCTTCTCTGTCCTGGCACCTAGATAGTGGAACGAACTTCTTCCCCTGGATGTCCGAACAGCCGAGTCTTCAAAAGAGACGACGTAAGACCTACTCCTTCACCGAGTACTTGAAATAGCACTTAGTTCGTCTGTTTAAAAATGGTGCTGTGTGTTTTTCTTTTCTTGGCGTACTCATCCCCCAACAGAGTTTTAGCTTGATGGTATTCTTAGTCCCTAACCTAGTGAATTAGCCTGCGGAAATGATTTGAATCGAGACCACAAAGCACAGAGCAAACCGTTTGCTCTGAAGGATTTCATTTTCTTCAATTGACATTGATATTAATGGTATTTGGCCGATGATCACATCAAGAGCGACTTACAGTAGGTAAGGAAATGATCTCCTTCAGTGCAAATCCGGGTGTAAAGCAGCAGGCAAACAGGACGAGTCCCGTGACCAAACGGCTGATTTTAGGCACGGTTAATTTCATGTACGAACAATATTAATAATTGCTGCTTGTTTGTATCAGCCTCATGCTGGCTGTTCGGTCGAAAGGAGCTGCAGTGACTGATGTGATAATGAGCGGTGTGGGCTCAATTGGATCGGAACCCTGACAGTAACGTGCTGGGTTTTCACCAAAATAGACCAAATCTCAACCCCCAATCAGAGTCTGAAATAATGTAGGCTCGCAAACGCTCCGGCAATCAAATGTGAAATGGCTCTACAGGTGTGTATTATTAAGCAAACGTATAAACGGGCATGCCGAGGAGTAAAAGTCATCGTTGTGCATTCCTGACACCAAGCTCCGACCTGCTGTCAGAATATCAATCATCCGCCCAAGCAGCCTTTTCTCCTGACAACTTCACACACACACACACACATACACACACATGCATACACAGATGGCATAGAGGTCGGAGCACTTTAATGAATTTTCAAAGGGGACAGCATTGGCAATATTAAAAGGGAAGACTAACCTTCAACTCTTCTGACACTATGCCACTAGACTGCTCTCCCTCTTTCTCACACACATACATACTCTCTCTCTCTCTCACACACACACACACACATGCACACACACTGTCTATGTCTAGAGTCCAAGTGCATATGTGCCCTGGTGCCCTGCCCAGTTTGCTCCCAGTGCTGTCTCTGTGAGTGTGTGTGTGTGTGTGTGTGTGTGTGGTGGATATGCAGACAGAGAGGTTCAGAGGTGATTTTTAATGACGTCTGCATATGGCCCCCACTACTGGGTCTAAAAAGGCCACTCATGGATGCCATCCATCTGCTGGAGGGGAACATGAAGTGTATACACACACACACACACACCTACTATAATGTTCAAACATAATGGCTCATAGTTAATCCTAATCCTGGTTTAGTAGTGCCAACAGAGACAGAGGGGGAGAGAGAGACAGACAGACAGAGAGAGAGAGAGAGAGAGAGACTGAGAGAGACCTATTAGGACCTATTAGTGAGAGAGCATGTTTTACAAATGGAATAGTTTGAGTAAAATGAGTTAAACCGAAATGAAACAGTTAAAATACAGTGAAACTACAACCAAGGGATTACTTATCTGGACAACAATAACTTACATTTTAAGAAGAGTGAAACATCTTTCAGACCTACAGTAAACAGTAACTATGATTTCTTCCGAAGCTCTTCAGCTCTTTAGAAGAAGAGCAGGAGCGGCTAAGCTAAGAAGAGAATTAAAACTGATAAAACAAATGATTCATGACTCCAAGGATCATTTCTGCTCAAATCTCCTGCAGTAAATAATGAGGTAAGAACCTCCAACTAAACAAAACAGCTGCAGAACTATCTGAATAATCAAATTTAGCTTCTCCGCTAACATGGTTAGAAATAAAGTGTAAGCCATGGCTGATGCAATAGTGAGAAAACTCCGCCCCTTGTCATATCCTACCCAAATGATTTGAAGAATGCTCAGGATAAGAAAGCCTACAAACACAAGCGACTGAAAGAAAACCCAGAAACTCTTAGAGGAGATCTCATTCGAACAGGAACCAAAATCACTATCACAAATCTTGTGTTCTACACAGACCAATCCAGAGGCGTGGCACAGGGCTCTCTGTACCCACTACACACACAGGAGGAGCAGGGCGAGGAGCTCACATCACATTATAGTACAGCACAGGACAGGCAGCTGAAGAGTACAGTGTCTGAAATCGGAGAGACCTTTTCTCTTCAAGATGTAGAGCTGATAGAGCTCAAAGAGATTGTACTCTCCAATCTTCTTCCCACAAAACCTTAACAGCATCTAAAAGATCAGCTGAGCCTTATCAAATCTGAGTTCAACACCTCACTGCTGGAGCTGTGAGTAGATATCAAAACCTCCAACAAGACTGAGACCATCTGAGGACTGATCTTAATGTAGTAAAAATAGAGCTCCACCTTAGAGATTGGACAATTAACAGCTTGAGTGGGCAGCTACAGAGACTCAAAACCAGTGAGCAGTCACCCAAAGCAGCAGCGAGTAGGCCACCTCACAATCATCTACCCTCAAACCCACACGCAGAGCCACTCAGATCCTTGACAGAGCCCCCCAGACAGAGCCACCCAGATCCCTGACAGAGTCCCACAGACAGAGCCACCCAGATCCCTGACAGAGCCCTCCAGACTCCAGACAGAGCCACCCAGACAGAGCCACCCAGATCCCTGACAGAGTCCCACAGACAGAGGCACTCAGATCCCTGACAGAGCCCCCCAGACAGAGCCACCCAGATCCCTGACAGAGTCCCACAGACAGAGCCACCCAGATCCCTGACAGAGCCCTCCAGACTCCAGACAGAGCCACCCAGACAGAGCCACAGTTCATTCAAACTGAAAATACTTAGATGAAGAACAGCTCTTCCCTGAATGCAGAGTCACTAAACTGTGGTCTCCCAGGACCAGCAATGCACTTGAACTTATCACTAAGAGCATTTCCAATGAGCCAAGCCCATCATTATTCACACTGGCACTAACAATCTAAGAGCACAACAGGAAAGAGTAGCCGAGTCTATTAAAAGAGTGGCACAAACTCCTTGTTACGATGAGATCGTCCCCCAGCTCCACAATGAGATCTGCAGCTTCCAGGCTCAGGGTAGTGTGCTGATCTGTGGAGACCTGAATGCCCGCATCGCCTCTCTCCCTGACTTTAACACCGAACATGGAAGCCATTTTATATTTGGACAACATTACACTAGAAACCGGACTAACCTTCCCTGCCACAACTTTGACTTGCAGGTCAGCTAAAATGGAAAGGATTGCTGCAGCTCTGTTAACGGTAGGACATGAGGAGACTACTTGGGAAGGTCCACTTTCTTCTCACCTCTTGCCAACAGCACAGTAGACTATATGATAACAGATTTAGACCCTTTCTATGTCAGCACCTTCACTGTCAAAGCCACTAATCCCCCTGTCTGATAACAGCCAAGTTACTGTGTTCATTAAAAGGACCGAAACTAAACCCCACTGCACACACACACACACACACACACACATCCCTGCTTGTCTTCTATGGGTTTTTTTTTTAATTCATTTTATTTTCTTTTTTACACAATGTTTATTAATAATAGTTCTACATTCCTGTAATGCTTTGGCAATACTGTCCATGTATATGGTCATGCCAATAAAGCTTGTTGAATGAAGAGAGAGAGCGAGAGAGAGAGCACTTTTTTCATGGACAGGATGACCGTACATAATCGTTCTCTGCTGGTAAGATCAAAAATCAGCTCCAAAACAAACCAAACCAAGCGAAAGACCCAGGTCTGTAACTAACAAGTGCTTACATCAGTGGCTTTGGAATGATTATTCTGTCACCATGACAACAACTCGTGCAATCGTTTTTACATGACGGTCTATTTAAAAACTCAGCATTATTGTTACTGTGAAAATAACTTTTGCTCCCATGGGGCACGGAGGCGTAGTGGTTGGCACGTTTGCCTCACACCTCCAGGGATGAGGGTCTGATTCCCGTCTCCGCCCTGTGTGCATGGAGTTTGCATGTTCTCCCCGTGCTTCAGAGGTTTCCTCCAGGTAGTCCGGTTTCCTCCACAAATCTAAAGACATGCGTTGTAGGCTGATTGGCATTTCCAAATTTTCTGTAGCGTGTGATTGTGCCCTGAGATAGGTTGGCACTCTGTCCAGGGTGTCCCCTAACTTGCACCCTCAGTGCCCCGTGATAGGCTCCAGGCTCCCTGCGACTCTGTGGTGCAGAAAATGGACGGGTGGACGGATGGAAGTATCATTTATAAGATCCTGCAGTAGTTTTAATTTGTTAGTTTGTTTTGTTCTGCACTCGTATTTTCTCATCTGATTATGTAGTGCACCCTGTCCAGGGTGTACTCCGCCTTGTACCCGATGCTACCTGGGATAGGCTCCAGGTTCCCCGTGACCCTGAAAGCGGCAAGCGGTAGAAGATGGATGGGTGGATGGATGGATGATGTAGTGCTTTTGGTCTTGCAGCATTGGCTTTATAGTTGAGGCTTTTTTAATCGCATTCATAAACAGAACAAAGAAATTCATAACTGTCCTTTTGCTACACGGCAACTTTAACTTTAGTGGAAGTAAACGTTACCTGAGGATAACTAGAAAGTACTACCGTCCTCTCATGGCTTAACGGTAAAATTTTAAACATCCCATAAATTTTGACCAAAGTACGAATGTCGTAACCACTTATCGTTAGTAGGCCTGTTGTGATAATGACATCATCGACTTACCGTACGATATACGGACATGACCTCGCTAATTTTTTTTTTTACTGACCTCAATATCGCGCGTTGTGTTTACATGCGTGTTTGTTTACATGAGAACGAATGTCACCACGCCTTGTTCGGCGAGTAGTTTATGCGTTTGCAGTTTATGCGGCATATCCAAATCGTCAATCCAACTCGGTAAACAGAACACTGGCACGGGTCAGGCAATCAGCGGACAGCAAAAGCAGGGAGGACCCAGAATAAACAAATGAGAAAACAAAACTAGATCAACACATGCTGCCCTGAAGGCTTCTTCACACCGTGTCCGGCGTGAGGCGGAGATTCCCGACACACTGACATTTTAGCCATTCACGCTGCCGCGGTCCTCTCGTCCGCTCTGCTCTTCGAATATTCCTCGAATTTAAGATCAAAATCCATCTTCTACCGCTTACTCCATCTCAGGGTCACGGGGAACCTGGAGCCTATCCCAGGGAGTATCGGGCACAAGGCGGTCTACACCCTGGACAGGGTGCCAGTCCATCGCAGGGCACAATTAAGATAAAAATGCACATCCAAATGCAAATTTTTTTTATTTGATGATTTTAAGATGTAAATTATTGCATTAAATTAGTACTGAATACAGAATAGAAGCATTTTCACTAGTGCTGTCGGACTTTTGGACTCTCTATATATAACCAAAGTATCTATGAAAAAACATGTATGAAAGCTACTCTTGTTTTCTTGATACTACTACAGTATGTTATCAGTGTAGTTGTTTTTATTTTGTATTTTTCACCTCTCGCTGGCCGGGCTCCAGGCTGCCATCTTGGCTCTAATGGAAGGTGGTAAGGAGCAGCTGCCTGTATTTCCAGCTGACTGAGCAGGTTAAAGTGTGACACTAGCAGTGGGAATGCTCACTGTCACCGTGCTAATTGAACAATAATAAGACAGAAACCCGCTTTCATTTCCACCCAGCTCTTCTCCGCGCTCATCTCGTCCGTCCTATTTAGGGATGCGCCAGATGGACCAGACACACACACTCGGAGTGATAATCCAGCCTGAACCCCTGGGTTATGTGGGATCATATGGTTATGGTCTTGCTGAGGAATTAGGCTTGTAAAGAAAGCAGTCCATCTTTGTAGTAGTCGCATTTGGTATCGTACTCGGAAAACCGAACTATAAACGTTTATCACTGGAGTAGAACCTTCAAGCGGGGCTGGAACCGTTACATGAGCTCTACAATCGGTTTGATTGACTTGAGTTAAATTATAGAAACGAACGTTATTGTATCGTTCAACAAAGCCCAAATTAGACACCCTATGAATTAGACTTTATTCATAATTGTGGAGCTGTCATGTTAAACTGACTAATAAGTGCATTATTAGTTGTGATAAAGTATTAAAAGTCCTTATTATACTATTACTCAAAATTTCAAGCATGAATAAATCATCTGAATTCAGATCGTATTCGTGTATAATTGACATTAGGTTAAGTCTGTAGGTTCTGGGTGGTGTCAGGTGACTTCTGAAGGCAATAATACTACGACGTGTGTACCGTATTGAAATATTCGTATCCGTTGTAGTATTAATTCTTTTAATTTAGGATTCAAATGCCACTTTATTTAATGTACTGTAGTGTTATCAGCTTTTTTTTAAAGTGCTTTTAAGCATCTAATTAGCGATGACTAAAACTCTACTTCAGCATATAAAACACAGTGTAGTATCAGCGGCTTATTCAGCTTTCGTAAGTTCTTGAAGTGAAAAATTATATAAGTACAATATGTATTATACACTAATAAAAAGTGAATTCCGATGATGGATTCGTGTACGAATCTCTCAACAAGACTCAACTAAAACTACTCATAGATTTAGTAGTTATTTTTCCAAATACAGGCCCCTAATTATAAACCAATACAAGGGTTTATGAATAAAGTTGAACTCCTAGTGTCTAATTGGACAATGAACAAGACCTTAATCTACCCCAATATGTGTTCCTTTAAATGTGTTCCCAAACCAGACCAGACTAGAGTCCACGTCTATGAGCGAACCTAACGTGTAAGAGAAAGCCAATGCAGTGCATCTTTGTCTACATTACGTTACCGCTTTTGTAACTCTGATGACCTGCTTCCATTGTTTATGCCTTTTGGCAAAATCTTTCTTTTTTTTTTTTTTTTTACAAAAGTCACAATGCATTCAGACATTTTTGGGCAGGATTGCTAAATGCCCTCTTTTGTATACATGAGTTAACAGATGCACACAGTTGGCTAGCGTGACCCTGACCGACATCCATCCGAGATCAGACTCTGAGCCAGGACTAAGACTTGTTGGGTTTTAAACTCCTGCTGTTGCGGAAGCCATTTTCGCACCTCGTGAGTTTCCGTGTGTGTGATTATTTTAAACTGTAAAGAAAGTGAAGTTCTTTGCTTAAGAACACTGCTTGTATGCGTTGTAGTTGTGCAGCATTATCTGGATTTGATCGTATTTAAACTAGGAGTTACTCGGCGTGTAAACAGGACTGGGCTTAATCTGTGTGATCGGTTGTAAAAAATTTAATTCCTTAATCGTATTGACTATATCGAGTCTATTGTGTAATTCTGTCTTAAAAGAATGATTTAGCATGTTCGTATAGCATTTTGCTATTCGTGTGAGATTCTCTTTCATGCTGTTTATATGTAAGGTTGTGCAGTGGGATTATATGACCGCTTTTAATGTTGTCGGTGTTTGCATACGTCACTGTGCATGTCCATCTGTGAAACATGGTGGAGGTAGTGTCATGGATTGGGCTTGCAGGGCTGCTTCCGGAGCAGGCTCAGTAATCTTTATTGATGATGGAACTCATGATGGTTGTAGAAGAAGGAATTCAGAAGTTTACAGGAACATTTTGTCTGCTCATTTACAGCGAAATGCATCAAAATTTATCTGGAGGAAATGAATCATGCAGCAAGGACGATAATGCAATACACACTGCCGATTCAACATAGGACTTTATCAGTGAAAGGTTTTGGACTGGCCAAGTCAATCTTTAACCCAATCGAGCAGCATTTCACCTCCTGGAAGAGGGGACTGAAAAGAGAAACCTCCAAAACAAACATATGCAAGCAAAAGATATGCAACCAGATATTAAGTGTTATTTACTTGAATTTACTTCAAGTTCCTATACTTTTTCTCACCTAAAACTTGGGTGGTCTGAAGCAAAATGTTCTGCTTTCCATTGTTTAACACATCTAAATGTAATTTATGAGATCAAACCCAAATGTCCTTGGTGTATAGCGCACACAAATGAATAGGCCTTGCTGTTCCGATAGTTTTGGAGGGGGCTGTGTAATTCTAGAAAATATTGTGATACTGTAGTTAAGTGTGGCAATACGCTGAGGTAGAAAAATTATTAGAAACTTTATTAGACGATAAGATTTGAGTATTCGAGTGCTCGTGTCCATCCGCTGCTAATATCATAATCTGTATTGTAGACCATGGCGGATTAATACATCACTAGCATGCCATCTTTTTTCACAAGCAGCAAATGGTTTCTTTTAAGCTGAGATGTACAAGCACCTTTTTATTTTCCTCCAGTCCTTTCTGTAAGCCGATCAGAAGCTTTAGGGATCAGAGTTATGACAGGACGGGTCTTATACAGCGCTTATATATGAACTAAAAACAAAGAGGCACGTCGAGGCACATATCTGTCCCTCTGAGCTGTGCTGTGCGGTTCCTTTGTCATTCGTTCTCATTAAGTCTTCAAACAACATTTCAGGAAGATGCAAGTATTCACAGAACAGAGGACGGGGCACCAAAAAAACAGACTGTGGGGTTGATGGAATTTACATTTCACCTTCTCTGGTGCGAGTCAGGTTTATTCAACTTATACTAGACTGGGTACAGGTGGGACAGGCGAGAAAGGTGAGACATGGACCATCCATGATACAAAAGCGAAAAAAACTAAATTAAATGCAACATTTTCAAAGTGCAGGTAAGAAGCAGAATGAAACATCACACCATCACCCAGCAGCATCAAACGTGGCAAATACATCATCCATCCATCCATCCATCCATCCATCGTCTATACCGCTTATCCATTTCAGGGTCACGGGAAACCTGGAGCCTATCCCAGGAAGCATCGGGCACAAGGCGGGGTACACCCCGGACAGGGTGCCAATGCAAATACATAATCCTAAAACAACAACATGAACAGGATCAAAATATATATAGATACACGGAAATGCAGGAACACAGCAATACTGTATTACCAACCATTATAAAATGCATGGTAAGACTTTGCAAGCAAACCTTATGGCTTTTTGGCTTTTCTTCTCGTCACTTCACTGAACTATCTCAAAACTGTCTCTTCCCCCCCAGGCTTGTTCCCATACAGTACGAGCCATCCAGAGAATCTCTAGGTCTCTACCCAGTGAATTGCTGTGTCGGGATTGCTTCCTGGGATTTCAGTTTAAGCTTCATTCACACTTCCCGATAAATTGGCAGCCTTAAATTTCTGCATAAAAGTCCACGCATTCTATTCTGTTTCGTCTGCACCAGTAGTATTCTCTGGTCGTGCTGCTACTTTTTAGTTTTATTTCGTGTAACATGTTCATATCCAGGGCGCACGGTGGCTTAGTGGTTAGCCTCACACCTCCAGGGTCGGGGGTTCGATTCCCGCCGGGGCCATGTGTGTGTGGAGTTTGCATGTTCTCCCCGTGCTGCTGGGGTTTCCTACGGGTACTCCGGTTTCCTCCCCCAGTCCAAAGACATGCATGGTAGGTTGATTGGCAGCTTGGTAAATTGTCCGTAGTGTATGAATGGGTGTGTGAGTGTGTATGTGATTGTGCCCTGCGATGGACTGGCACCCTGTCCAGGGTGTACCCCGCCTTGTGCCCGATGCCTCCTGGGATAGGCTCCAGGTTCCCCGCGACCCTGAAGAAGGAGTAAGCGGTTGAAGATGCATGGATGGATGGATGGATGTTCATATCTATTGTATGTCTCGCACCTCCAGGTTTGGGGTTTGAATCCCGAGAAGTTTGCATGTTCTCCCCGTACTTCGGGGGTTCTCTCCGGGTACTCCGGTTTCCTCCCCTAGTACAAAGACATGCTCTGTAGGCTAATGGGCATTTCTAAATTATGAGTAGTGTGTGAATGTGTGTGCAACTGTTCCCTGCTATGGGTTGGCACCACGTCCATATTGTCCCTTGCCTCTTGCCCCGAGTCCACTTGGATGGCTCCAGGCTCCCCACGACCCTATCTATAAGACTCCTATTTATCTACAGATCATACTGTTACTCTTCATTCTCTATACTTATCATGTTGACTCTGCTATTGTCATATTTATGTTTATTTATTTTCTCCTTCAACAGTGTTATATTTACGATCATGCCACTTTGACTCCCCCATGAGGGATTAATATTTATCTAGGATCAGCTAGTAAATTGCCTGGCTCTGCACACACACACATCCATAGCGCTACGTTACAGTACCCAAACACACCAAATTGATACAAGCACTCTGTCTTTCTTCCCCTGTCTCTCTCTTTCTCTGGCTCTCTCTATTTTCTATTATTATTATAGCCAAACACAAATCAGTTTGTGTAATCAGAGTCCTTTTTGTTTTTTTCTTAGCAGACTCTCATTATTGGTTAATCCTGATCTCTTTTCTCACGCGCTTCTCTCTTGGCACGATGTTAGCACAGACTTTTCAGACAGACAGACCGGGGTTTGAGATAGAGAGGAGTGTGGGAACAGGATTGTGGAGGTTTTGAGGAGAGAGAGAGAGAGAGAGCTGAGTGAAGAGCTCGCATGAAAATGGGAGCTTCATAAATTTACTCTGAAATGAATGTCAGTGTGGAGTAGAGAATTGGAGGATATGGCAAATAGTACGGTCTGATTCTCTTACTCTCTGTCTCTCTGTAACCATTACTGGTTTCGAGGAGAAAAAAGCACTTTGGAAATACTCATATTTCACATTTTGTGTGTGTCTGAAGATCTTGGAGCAAAATTACCTCAGCGAGGTGCATGTGGGCTGAAGTAGCTTCTGAGAATCTCTCTCTCTCTCTCTCTTTCTCTCTCTCTCTCTCTCTCTCTCTCTCTCTTATATCATAGGGTATGCTGACAATTATAAATGTAATGTGTGCAAACTTTGGGTCCTGGAGGGATAGTCACATGCTCTTTTATGTCAAGTGTATAATAAATGAGCGTGTGCCTGAGACAGAGAGACTATTCTTAACCTCACCACTACGGCCATTCTTCACCGAACTCCTGTACACTCAGTGGCAAAGTGCTGATGTTTCTTTTCTTCTTCTTCTCTTCTCTCCCTTTTTTCGGTTTTTTTTTTTTTTTTTTTTTTTTTTTTTTTTTTTTTTTTTTTTTTTTTTTTTTTTCTCTCTCTCTCTCTTTTCTCCCTCTCTCTATCTGTCCTCAATCTTTTTCTTTACTGCTTACAGATGTGACCAAGTGCAACAGGAAAGGTAGGATAATGTGTGGTCATGTTCATGCACACACACACGTACACATAAAATAAATATTTATTTATTCATGTATTTGTTTTTGCCTTTTAGAATTAGCTAAATTCTCTAATTTGACCAATTTCCCCTCAGAACACATACATACAGAACACATTTCAAAAAAACGAAACAAAAAACAATTTTATATATACAATCTTTTATAATAATCTGATAATAATTGTAATAGTTCGCGTTTCTTAGAAGAGCGACGGCACTACAATTGAGACAATTGAGATAAAGACATGCGTGACGAGCACTTGTAGCAGTGCGTGTGTAAGAATGTGCAGTGACCCTATGGAATATTTGTTGTGCCAGTATACAGTCTAGTCGTATACACGGCGTATGCGAAATCAGACTTGTCTATCGTCTCAAATGTCCAAACAGCTGCCCGACCTCATCGTTGACCCATGGTAGAAATGTGTTTCGGTCTAATTAACCTGTTACTTAAGGGTTACTCGTTACACACATAGACGCACTAAAAAAAACAAGACGTGTATAATCATACAATGTATACAATCTCTTGTTATAAATGGGAAACGTACGACGATCTTTCCAAGCTTGTCTTTAGAGAGAAGACTGTAAAGAGGATTAAACCAGATGTTAGTTAGTTATCATCCAGTGTGGGTTATTTGTTGTGAACTCAAAATATCAAGTAATACTCAGTAGTGTTCAGTGGATGAAATATATTGAACGTTATAGGCATGTGGAAGATGTATAAAGACAAACGGTCGAGGACCAAACACCGACAGCAGTCTTCTACACATAGCACATAGCTGTGACGGTTTACCTGCTGGTCGGTCAGTCATTATCAGTAAGAGTGTGTGTGTGTGTTGTGTTGTGTGTGTTGTGTGTGTGTGTGTGTGTGTGTTTGCCTACAACTTTCTGCACAAATCCCCACGCAGGGGGTGCAACACTCAACCCCACTCTATTTCTGGATCGTACTATGGTTCTGTGCAGTGCAAATTTGAATTTTATTCAAATGAGAGTCAAGTGGCCCAGTTTTCTGAAAGAGGATTTTTCTGTCTCAGACAGAGAGAGAGAGAGAGAGAGAGAGAGAGAGGGGGGGGGAGCACTTTTTCATGGACAGGATGCCAGTAGTCATTTTGGCAGGTGGGGTTTGCAATTAGAAGTTAGTATGCCACTGTCATTATGTACTAATGTAGTAAAAATGAATAAATGAATAAATCTGTTTATTCGTCTGTTGAATAAGCAACGAGGTGCTCACTCAAAAAAACTAAAATATTCCATTATACATAATATATCATGATGGGTCATATAGGCACGGTGGATTGCCTCGCACCTCTGGGATCGGGGGTTTGATTCCCGCCTCCACCTCAGGGGGTTCCTCTGGGTACTCCGGTTTGCATGCGCTATAGGATGATTGGCATCTCTAAATTGTCCGTAGTGTGTACGATCGCACCCTGCGATGGGTTGGTACCCTGTCCAGGGCGACCCCCGATGGATGGATCTCTTACTTTCGTGCTTATCTCTTCTTCTTTCTTCTCATCAAAAAATTCATAGCATACACTTTGACTTAGCAATTATCATTAACTTGAATAAGCTGAGACAGGATCATTTTTATTTCCTAATATTTCACCCATTTTCGTGATCGGCGTAGTCGTTTTGTTCGGTAATCGTTCGGTAAACAGACCTGTTACGCATCACTTACTATCAGGATCATCACCATCAAACCAGTGTATCCAAACCCCGTGTGTTCAGGTTTAACTTGCCATCTGTGATGCAGTAGCCTGTGACCCTCGAAAACAAAGCTGAAGATGAAGTGTGGAATTATGTCGGAAAAAGTACGCTTGGAATGCACATATATTTGCTATCAAGTGGTTCACTTTTTTTTTTTTTTTCCCGCATGACTCAATACATGAAATTCATGAAATAAGGTCGATTATTCCTCCGACTTTATGTTATCTCAATCTCTGCATCTGCCACCATTGCTGCTGGAAAGCAGTGGAGCGCACAGCCAGTTTTTCGGCACAAAATGGAGGCCGGTTTCAGGCAGCAGGCAGAGAAGGGAGCACAATATTGAGTTGGAGCTGGAAATGACGAGCCGGGGCCAAGAAAGGTGCCGCCAAGAATCTGTGAGAGGATGCTGGTTTGGCTTGGGAGTCAGAGAAAGGGATGAGCGAGAGCGGGAGAGAAAGAGAGAGCAGGAGAGAACCCCCTGGATGGAGGGAATAATACGACCCCAAGGGAAGATAACAGATGGACATTTAAGAGAGTGAGTGTGTGTGAGTATGTGTGTGTGTGTGGGTGGTTGGGTAAGGTTGAATGCCAGGACTCTGTAGGGGAGCTCTTTTTGCTTCAGTCTGAAGTTCATTCTCTTCTCTCAGACGTGCGAACTTACACACACACAGTCGTTCGCACACTCTTTATTTATTAATGACACGCCCGCTACGATCAGAGGTTACATTCGCATTCGGCTCATAACTGCCACCCAGGCTCCGGATGAGCGAGCGGGACCCGAACGCTGCCATCCGTTCACACAGAGCGAAGACGGATCGACACCGTTTCGATGGCTCCGATAAAGTCACAACGATCCGAAGAGGAACCCCTGAGAAATAAGAGTGCGACCGTTTAGGGGAACGTGATCAGATTCGTTTTCTTCTTCTTCTCACAAATAAGACACGTTTGATGGACAGTGTGCGCCGACGCATTGATAAATACCTGCCTCGAACCACATCCAGCGATTCAGTGATACCCTACAGGTCTGATGATGTGGTTTAGGACAAAGCCTGTCTTTAATGGCAGTAATCGACACACACGAGCAAAACGCCAACGATCCAACGTTCAATGTCCAATGTTCGACAGTCAGGAGTGCCGCTGGCTGAGGGGAGAGAGAGGCCGAGAGAGTCGGAGACAGACGGAGCTTTTAAAGAAAGAGAACTTGAAATGGAGAATGAACGAATAAACATCCAAAGCGAGGGAATATATGAACTCTCTCTCTCTCACTCTGTCTATCTGTCTCTCTCTCAATCTTTCACCAGCATGTTCAAACCATTGAACAGTCCCAAGAAAAGGTTATCGTGCCGTAATGCCGACCGAATCCGAACGCTTATACTTAACCAGATTTGTTCTGCGTGTATCACGGGCTACGTTGTAAAGCCCACTGCTCACAGACTCGTAGATAAAGGCTTGCTAAGCTTTAAAGCACAATCACATTCATTCTCGGACACAATGGAGGCAGATTTAAAGCTGAACGGAGTCACAGTGTAAGCTTTTTGGACAAATGAATGCAGACCGGATCTTTAACCGCGATATGTCATAGGCCACCATTGCAATGTGTGCTTTATCTGTATCATGCAGCTCTAATTCACCGAATTAAAAAAAAAACAAGAAATGCATTAAAAAATAATAAGAATTCAGTGTCCTAGCCCAGGCATTTTTACTTAGTGCTATCAGGAATAACGAACCTCATGAGGAGGGTGAAAGGCCAGGTGTTTGCTTAATCCATTACTTTACGGAATCCATTACTTTCGATTCATGGGGTGGTAAATCCTAACCCAGCTGTCGGTGAAATCACAATGACACAGGGCAGTTTGCGAGAACCTTCAAAAATCTGAATTCATCTAAGCCGCACTGACACAAACACAAGACACGGACCCCTCTCATCAGTACCGGCAATAGAAAGGTCACATTACAATATGCTAAAAAATGCAGACGGGAGCTTGCGCAATTCTGGTGATGAACGTAAGAGTCCGGAAATGATTAAAAAAAAAAAAAATTACCAGATAGAATATGAAGAGAGAGTGTTATGATGTAATCGGATGCGATGACCCAAATTGGGATATGTAGAGCTATATATCATATAGCATATATCATAAAGTTTATATAGTGTAAAAAATGTTATGTAGGAGGGGCAGATAATTCACAGAGCCATGCTGTTCATCTGACAGATGGTTTGCCTTTTAGTTAAAGGTTGATAATGACATCAACATCATCATTAGTTTATTGGCTGCCTGCAGAGAGAGCGCGAGAGAGAGAGAGAGAGAGAGAGAGAGAGACGGAATACCATATCATCATTAGTTTATGAGCGGGAATACCAGTAAATTATAGCGAAAGCTTTGCGTTTGCACCGTTTCAGAGAAAGACGGAGATAACGCAATGGATCAAACGTGAGGGAAGGCTTTGACTCTATAGGTCTGTTCGTGTGTTTCTGTTTTTAGCATCAAGAAAGCAAAAAGAGTGCATACCGTGATACTAGAAAGACAATGTCATGTTCTCATCATCATTAGCTTAAAAAGCAATAACACACTAATTAGACACATGGTTAAAATATTAGCCACGTCAGTGTCATCCGTCTTGTAGATTATACAGAGGTTCTGAAGATTCTGAAACTGTTTTGGTTCAGCATCAGATTCCCAATCTTAATTTTGGCCTTAATCCTGTGCCTATGACGATTCAGGATAGATTAGTTACATACAGTCATCAAGACAAGAATAAAGAGCTGAGAGCTCTCAGGGACACTTTTCTGGCTACGAGCTTCAGGATCGAGAAGGTTGCAATCTGATTGGCTGCCCGCGCTTTCATACAAGTTTCCAAACAAACTTTTGAACGATAAGCTTTTCGGACCAAGATCTAGTGACTGGATTGGGGAAAGTTTACAGCATCGTCTGTAAAAGTGTTTAGAGAGTGTTTTTGTTTGAAGCAGTTAGTGACTCTCTGGGGAAAGCTTAAAGTCGTGCTTGCCGGGATGAAAAGCAGCTTGACAGGTGCAAAGTTGCAAGAACAGAATGGTTATAACTCGCTAATTCTTCGTGTGGATGTAAACCTGAAACCTGGAGGCATGGGAAAGCCTGGCTGCCAGTGGGATGCTCTAGCGCTCTTGTTTTGTTTTGGTTTCTTTTAGTTTTTTTTATTATTGATGACGGGGTGTCAACAGCAGCGCTGGAATGAAACAGTACAAAAGTTCAAACTATCCCCGAATCCCTCCAAACTTGCTTGATGACACTTCCCCTTCCAGCAGGATGACGAGCCAAAACATACAGCAGGAAGCAGCTAAGAGTCAAATAAAAATAAAAGAAACGAGTAGAATGTTCTTGACAGACGGAATAAATCACCCGACCTGAACTCCAGTTAGCTGCATTCAGCTTTCTGACTTAAAATAACTACAGAACATGTACGTGGTACCAAAATAAAAAAACAACAGCATCACCACGGGAGATACCCGGTGTCTGGTGATGTTCCTCCACTGATGCTTTCAGGCAGTTATTAATAGATTTCTAACCCCCTGCTAAAAATGGGCATTTTATTCGGGTTGGGTTTATTCCTTGTATTACTTTTAGCCCATGGAGTAGGTGGATTGGGCAAAAGGGGCTCTATTATTTGTAAATCCTGCAAAAATTAAATAAAATCTGATCTTCTGGACTGCAAACCCATCCTCACTGCGTCATATCTAACACAATAGGGATATACCTACAGTAAGTAATGGTAGTTGTTCCTCAGAGCGAATGAGGGTGTGACATGACCGTTACAGTGATCATGACAATGTCTCAGCGGCCATCTTCTGAAAGGGTGATGGATTTACTTTCCTTACAATGATATTATTTTTTCCCCGAGTAACAGTGGTTTCTTATCATCAAAGCCAACAAGAAACCTCCTGGGGACTGAGACAATGAAACACGTAAATAAATAATAGTATGTGCGTAAGTAGGTATCTAGAATACTGTGCATTGATATGAAATAATCCGTCGTGATGATGTACAGTAAGTCATTCATAGTGATGTATTTAGTGCAATTAAAATGAGCAGCAGAGTAAATTTGTCTTTCTGTTCGCCATTGCCATTACGCATGTTGTATTTTTTTTAACATAAGCATTAACTGGTCCTGTGGACAGAGAGAGAGGACCGGAGAAGCTGTGAGAGCATGCGATGAAAGAGATGCTGAGGTAGAGAAAGGTGAAAAAAGGAGTTCTAGTCCAACTTCTGAAACTTGAAGTGCTCCAGTCCAGCAGTGTTGCAGCAGTGGGTGTAATTGGTCGAAAGTGGCAGAAACGTCTATCTACAAAACCTAACCCTGTAGATCCCAGTCTGTATGGACTTTGGGACAGTGAGTGATTATTGAAATCTCCGAGCGAGACTTGGTCATGGCTCATCGATGCGTGTGGGGAATGAAGGCTAGCCCTTCTGTTCCGGTCCCACAGAGGAGCTACTGTAGCACAAATTGCTGAAAAAGTTCATGATCGAAACCCCTGTTCACCAACGTAAGCGCCTACGATGGGCATCAGAACTGGACCATGGAGCAATGGAAGAAGCTGGCCTGGTCCGATGAATTACGTTGTCCCCAGGGAAGAGATGAATGACACCAGGATGCACTATGGGGAAAAGGCAAGACGGCGGAGGTGGTATACATCATGTGGATGTTACTTTGACACGTAGCACCTACTTAAACGTTGTTGCAGACCAAGTACACCACTTCATGGCAACGGTATTCCCTAACAGCTGTGCTCTCATTCAGCAGGATAATGTGCCCTCCTACACTGCAGAAATTGTTCAGGAACGGTTTGAGGAACATGACAAAGAGTTCAAGGTGTTGACCCGGCCTCCAAATTCCTCAGCGTTCAATCCAGTCGAGTATCTGTGGGTGGCCATATAAGTCCGATCCATGGAGATCCACGGTCCGATCCGCAACTTACAGGATGTAAAGGATCTGCTGCTAACATCTTGATACCACAGCACACCTTCAGAGGTCTGTGTTATATACCGCACACCTTCCAGCCAATCAGAATTGAGTATTCAGACAGATCATGGTACATCATATCTCTCAACACAAGTGTCAGTAATCTCTACAAACACAGGAGCAGCTCCGTATCTGGACTTTTATTTTTCCACCCTATTCATGTACATCCGACAAGGTGCAGAGAGAGACGTCTCGAAAACTGTCAGGAGCCAACAAAAAAAATCATCCATTTTTTTTGATAGAACTCAGCCAGCATCATCACAAATATACTGCACAGTATGTGGTACTCCAGCTTTTATATTTGGGCCTTTGGCAGTAAAGAACCAAGTTAGCATTGCTTGCTAAAAGCTGAATAAAATATGTGAAAACTGTAGAAATTAGACCCCAAGGACTTGCATGATCTGCTGTGCCTCTTACTTCCATTTCGCGCTATGTCCGAAGTTGCGGTTTAACTATGTGACCAGGAAGCGTTTACCCGACCACGATTCGGATTCTCTCCCTCACCCCTATGACTACGCTTACATAGACAGCAGTAATCTAATTATTGACCTTATTCTGAATAAGACTATCATATTCTGATTAAGGTGTTTACATGAGTCGCTTTTAGAATATTCCTTTCATGTTCCCGTTTTACATGTTATAGAACATAGAACGATTAACGGTACACGTCATTACGTCCCCGCGCCACGCCGTCCGACGTTCCCTCCAGAATTTCGCGTATCGACGTACGGTTTGTCCTTGTTATGGTACCGTGTACAGTTTTAGGTGTTTCATTTATATTTTTCCGAAAGCTTCAAGTGCAGTTAATTATTTGTCATGCTGTACGTGCTAATAGACGGCTGCTTGAAGCCGTGGGCTGCGTCCCAAACCGCGTACTTACGTACTATATAGTATATAGAGATACATGTATATCACCTACGATATAGCAGGTTTTGGACACAGCCGTGCTCTCTTGTTTGCCGTCAAACAGTTGACATGTGTGTACGTGTCCTGTCGCAAAATGCGGTGAAAAATCCCTCACGCTTAATCACCTAATGTGATTAAGGTGTGTACATGTCTGTAACGCACGTCGATAATGCAACTAACACAGGAGTACTCCTCACGTCTTAATTCCATTTGACTTTACCTCAAGTATGACTTTAATCGGATTAAGGCCATCGATAATCTCTGTTTACATGCTAGTTTCTTAATCAGAGTACCGTCATAATCAGGTTAATATCGGAATACGGAATATTGCTGTCCGTGTAAACGTACTGAATGTCTCTCAGAGCAAATGAATCGAACATGTTTCTTCAACACGTCTGTTTGTGTAAATAAGATCGAGCTAGATTAGAGGTGTAATTCGACTTCAGCCGTAATAAATTGTTTTGGTTCTGTGGGAGACGATTCACCTTTGACGAGGATGTACTGTAAAGATGATGCCAAAATAAATAAATAAATAAATGAATAAATCTTTCATTTCAAGGCCACAAGCCTGAAGTGATATTTGAATGACTATGAATATTATTTACTTGCGCTAGTGTGTTCGTAGCCATATGGGATGCAGTGCTAAGAGAAACGGAGAGAGAAAAAAAAGAAATAAAATGAAGCTACGGTGTAATGAACTCTCAGAGGAGAGCGTCATCATTCATAGTGATGTTTTTAGTGCAATTAAAATGAGCAGCGCAGTAAATTTGTCTTTCAATTCCCCAGTGTCATTATGCAACTGTTTTTTTTTTTTAATCAGCTCGACTGAATGTTGTATTTTTTAACATAAGCATTAACTGGTGTACTGTGGACAGAAAGAGAGGACAGGAGAAGCTGTGAGAGCATGCGATGAAAAAGAGATTTACAAGATACTGAGATAGAGAAAGGTGAAAAAGGCGCTCTAGTCTCCAGGAACTTTGAAATTTGAAGAGCTCCAGCTCCAGAATAGCAGCAGTGGGTGTAATTGGTCCAGAGCGGCCGAAACGTCTATCGACTAAACCTAACCCTGTAGATCCCAGTCTGTATGGACTTTGGGACAGCCAATGATTATTGAAATCTCCGAGCGAGACGGAGAAAGCGAGAGTACTGTAGAATATTTAAGAAGACCAATCGGATGCTAACACAAACTCTTTGTCGTGTAGTAGTGGAGGGGCTTTTTAAAGTATAATACTCGTTGCAATCTAATTACAAGAGATGCAAAACCCATAGCAGCTGTAGAGTCCGCTAGTATCTGGAATTTAATCTGCTGTGAATTCTCAGTGTGTAAACTCGATCATTGTAACGTCCACGGTCTTTTCTATATGAGAATATAACATGCAGTTGCATCTTGTATACAAGATACAAGTGCGGTTGCTCAGTGCTTTGTTTATTACCCGAGGCACTATGACACAATCGAAGCTCCAGGCTTCTTAATCCGATGCTGAGCTCCGGTTACTATCTTTCTAGAGTTTCCAATGTTCTCCGTGTATCCATATGGGCTTCCTGAGGTTCTCCCACCTCCCAAAGACACGCTGTTAACTGGATTGGTGTCGCTCCATTACTCCTAGATTGATTTGAATGAGCGTGTGGTCTGCAACGGACTGGCACGACATCCGGGGTCTATTCCTACCTCGCTCTCGGGGTTCCTTGGATAAGCTCCAGACCCTGACCAGGATAAATCACTTACTGATTTATACTGAATTATGTAGTAGACAGCAAATTGGTCAACACAATGAATCTATTATTGTATCCCAGAATAATGGACGAAAAAAAAAAAATGTTAGACTGCAGAAAATAGAAACGACAAGTAGACTGTAAAGTAAAATGAAGCTGATGGCACTCGTCACCTAGAGCCAGGTAACATGAATCGGAACCGAGTCCACTGTTCCACCGTTCGCTCTCATAGCGTGATGCTGCCGCCACCATGCTTCACCAATGGGAATAGTAATAAGCTGTGTTGTTTTTGCACCAAACATATCTCTTAGATTTTAGATCATGCCTAAAAAATGTACTACCTTGGTCCCGTCGTAACCGTAACACCGTAACACATGGTCTAAGGTGATTATACGTATGTTTTGTCAAATTTAAGCAAGTGGACTTTCATCTAGCCACCCTACCCCGTAGCCCCGAAGTGAAGATTCCAAGAGATGCCTCATGCAGGGAGTGACCAGCACTTACCAGCTCCTTTAACGTTGACGTAGTTCTCTTGGCAGCCTCGCTGAAAAGTTTTCATCTTGTACTTTCATCAGTTTTGGAAGGCTTCTTGGTTGATGGTTGACTTGTTGACGGTGGCCTCAATATACTGTTTTGGAAACTCTTTTATCCCCCTCTCCTGATCAATACCTTTTGACAGCGAGATCCCGTACCGAACTTAGAAAGTCGGATGAAACCATGTCGAGAAAATTAAGCAGAACCATCTTTTTGGGGTTAATCTGAATCGCAATTTTATTCTACACAGGCTCAATGGGAGCCAGGGAACTTGGGGAACGAGGCAGGGGACACTCTGAATTGGGGTGCCAACCCATCACAGGGCACAATCACACAAACCAATTCATATACTACGGACAATTTGGAAACGCCTCTCATCCTACAATGCATGTCTTTAGACGGCAGGAGGAAACCAGAGTACACGGAGGAAACCCCCAAAACATGGGAAGAACATACAGGTCGAACCTCTAACTCCGGAACTGCGAGGCAAACATGCTAACCAATAAGTAGTTTTTTGGGGAAAAAAAAGGGTTAAAGGGTTTAAGCTGTGCAACAACTGCTTCATCAAGGTGTACTTACAGACTCCGCAGACTAATCACGCAAAGGCTTCAACTCAGGAAACAATACAACGATCTACACCCAACACTAACAGGACAAAACTAAATGAGAGTAAACAGCATTATAGGTTGTAATTTAAAGAAAAGCAGCTTACATTTCGATTTTTCCCTCTCTGGAGAGGCTTCTCATCAGCGATCAGCATTTTATAGCTTTTAATTACTTGGCCATGATGATTTGGCAACCCGAGTAGAACTGAAAAATGCAAGTGGCTCAAGGACGCTGTGGAAAACCGGCAGTCCGTTCCAAACCACAGCACAACGCTCGCCCGCTCCCCACCTCCTGCCCGAACGAGCGCCGATCTCCGTCCCATGTCCCTGTTTTGTCCCGTAGCCGTTCCATTAAAAGCTTCACCTTAATCGAAGGCGCGCCGGGACTGCGTATCATTACGGCGCGCTTGTCAAAGCGTAAGGCGATTTAATTGCAGCGTGGAGAATAAGCGCTTTAGCGAGCCGGCGGAGTTTGTGAATTATGACCACATTAACATAATCCACTTGTGTAAATTAGAACGGCTGTGTTATTAAGGTTACATTTCATTCACATCACACTTGTTAATTCCTCATATGACAAGAGCGCTTAGGCCCTAATGAGAAGCACAAAAGATCCATCACACCGGCTCACACGCGCTCAGGAAAAAGACGACAGAGGGAGGGATTAGAGGAGAGAATGACTAGCTTTGTGTAATTAATCTGAAAGCTTCTGAAACGTGAAAATCTGATGAAAAACTCTCTACAGAAAGTCAGAAGATCTCCGTCTGTCTGTCCATACATCCATCTATCTATCTATCTGTCTGTCTGTCTATCTATCTATCTATCTATCTATCTGTCTGTCTGTCTGTCTGTCTGTCTATCTATCCATCCGTTTTCTCTTGAACACCGTAGAGCACACCAGAAGGTGTTTTTGATGCCTCCTTATCGAACATATTGCTTAGGTCCTTACGAATGCTTTATGATCATGGCATATGGACATTATGAATTGTTTATGAAGGGGCACTTAAGCATGACCTTTGCCAGGGATGGATTTTTACGATTTATAATCAAGGTCATAAAAGCATCCTGTAAGTATAAATAAAGTCGATCACGATGTTGATGACATCGCAGCTTGGTCAATCCTTTATGTTCCCATCCCTCTCTCACTCTCTCTCTCTCTCTCTCTCTCTCTCTCTCTCTCTCTTTCTCTCTTTCTCTCTCTGTCTGTCTGTCTGTCTTTCTTTCGTCGCTCTCTTTCCACCACCCCGTCCTTCCGACTCGATTACGACGCTGTGGATTTTTACGGTCTCTTTCCCCCCCGTAGCAAAAGTCGTAAAGCGGGTTCTCCATAATGGAAATTGATTTCTGACAGTTTGTGGATTCGTCTGTGCTAATGAGCTCTATTCGCAGCCTTGGCATTTCTGAGGAGAAGAAGAAGGAAAGAAAAAAAAATAATGAAATGGTTGCGGCCGTGTTGACAAATCGATTGATGATGGTTATGAATTTGGATCAATCACACCCAACAATAATGCTAGAGAGGTTAGGCGCTAATGCTATGCAAACACGTATGGGGCTTATCAAAGCAGGAGAAGGTTTAGGAGACCACAAGGTGGAGGTCATTTTTTTCTTTTCTTTTCTTTTCGGCTTTCCTTTCTTTCTTTATTTAAAGCCACCTGTCAGTTTGAGTAACTATTATAGAATGACCAAAGGGAAATAAAGCCAATGGCACCACAATACAGTGCTAATTAATCATAGGCATTTTTTAATATGGCTGTCAATACAGCATCGATTAGAGTAAACATTTCATTTAGGCTTTACCAGCCCGAGATATTAGTAGATGATTGGATTTACAAATGATGGACTAGTGTAATTACGGTAATAGACAGAGAGACAGGTGACCTGAGCTGAACCATCACACACACACACACACACTCTCTTACATTGCCATGTTTCTCAATGGCTCATTCCAATACTCCAATTGAACTAAAGAGGCTTCTTCTCTCCTCTCCTCTACTTGTCACTCATATCCTCTCCTCATCTCTCCTCTCATCGTCTCCCTTCTCCTCTCCTCTCCTCTCTTCTCCTCTCCTCATCTTGTTACTCATATCCTCTCCTTGTCTTGTCTCTCCTCTTCTCCCGTCTCCTTTTCTCTCCTTGTCTTGTCTCTTCTCTCCTCTTCTGTCATTTTCTCTCTTTATCTTCTCTCTCCTCTCCTCTCCTTTTCTCTCCTTGTCTTGCCTCTCCTCTTCTGTCCTTTTCTCTCCTTGTCTATCCTCTCCTCTTCTGTCCTTTTCTCTCCTTGTCTATCCTCTCCTCTTCTCTCCTTTTCTCTACTTGTCGTCTCTCTCCTTTTCTCTCCTTATCTTCTCTCTCCTCTTCTCTTCTCTCCTTTTCTCTCCTTATCTTCTCTCTCCTCTTCTCTTCTCTCCTTTTCTCTCCTTATCTTCTCTCTCCTTTTCTCTCCTTATCTTCTTTCTCATTTTCTCTCCTTATCTTCCCTCTCCTCTTCTCTCCTTTTCTCTCCTTGTCTTGTCTCTCCTCTCCTCTTCTCTCCTTTTCTCTCCTTGTCTTGTCTCTCCTCTTCTCTTCTCTCCTTTTCTCTCCTTATCTTCTCTCTCCTCTTCTCTCCTTTTCTCTCCTTATCTTCTCTCTCCTTTTCTCTCCTTATCTTCTTTCTCCTTTTCTCTCCTTATCTTCCCTCTCCTCTTCTCTCCTCTTCTCTCCTTGTCTTGTCTCTCCTCTCCTCTTCTCTCCTTTTCTCTCCTTGCCTTGTCTCTCCTCTCCTTTTCCCTCCTTATCTTCCCTCTCCTCTTCTCTCCTTTTCTCTCCTTGTCTTGTCTCTCCCCTCCTCACTTATTCTCCGTGTCTCTCCTCTCCTCGTTACCTAGCATTTGTGACGTCTGGCATTTAGATACAGTGTGTGTTTGTGAATGTGTGATGGACAGATGGATACACTTTCTCACACACATACTTCCTCCGTCTCCCGCGTTCTGCTTTTACTTCCAGTTTTCACTTTTTTTCACCTCAGCATGACAGTTCGCATGGCTGACATGCCATCATTGGACTAGTTTTACTTGACAGTGTAACTGACCCTCACTGTGCTGTAGAATCTCTCGAGGCCATCGTGTGTGTGTGTGAGTGTGTGTGCGACTCTTTAAGCGTGGGTGGTCTGTGAGAGGTGTGATTCAGGGTGATACTGACACAAGCACCGGATCATCAGCTGGTAGGATGCTCACACACAGCCACACGTCGAACGTACCAGGTTTTTTACTTTCTGAACTGCTCTCTTCTTAACACCCTGCTTCATGGGATACTGCACAAACATCACTATTATAATCATCATCATCATCACAATTGCATCATGAGTAGCAACAGCACGCATGGGTCAGGATTGCCGTTGAGAACGACAACGTAGAAATAAAGATCCGTGAAGAAATTCCAATCCGCTAATAAAGCCGGCAAAAGGCGTTTCACTTATTCCCATCTCAGATCGCAGTCGATTCCATACACAAGCCGAGATTAAGATTTCATGCTTTGACAGTCCCGTGCTACTCAGCGAGGAGTTTCTACACTGGTTAACCTTCCATAGAGGGGGGAAAACAAATAAACATGTGACTTTATTTATTTCTTTTATTTTATTTTTATTTTCCCTCAAAAAATGACTCCAAAAAGTTTTGGCTTCTTAATCACACTCAAACTTCCATGAACATGTCAGCCGGTTAAAATTAAAGCGTGAACATTCATTTACAACTTTTCAATTCATCACATCTCCAAGTGTGTGTGTGTGAGAGAGAGAGAGAGAGAGAGAGAGAGATGCAGTGGTGTGAGGTCAGGAAAAGTAGACTTCTGAAGCAGTGTTGATTTCTTCACTGAAAACAAAAGGAAAAGTTAACCGCTTTCAGGGACTACTTACGGAAAAATAAATAAATAAATAAATAGAGGAAGATACACACAGAGAGTACGCTTTATGTTTGAGTTCCGACTCAACTGCCGGCCATCGGGAACCGGTGCGTGTTGTGCGTATTTTTCAATTCCTGACGCGTTCTCGCGTCGCGTAAACGTAACCCCCGCCACTCAGCATTTACAGATGGCCTTCCCCACCAAAACCCACACACACAACAACATCTGCGAGCCAGTTAGCATTCCGTTTAGCTCATGCCGCTCATTCTGGCCCATTAGGCGTGTGTGTGTTTGATCAGTGTTAGCCTAGCTATTAGGCGCTGCACGTACATTCCTGACACCCATGCAGTCGGAGTACGAGTCACTTAGCCGGGTATTATTTCAGACCCCGATCGGTTTACAGATCCGTTGTTCGGCAGTACTTGTCCGTCAGTCGCATAAATATTCATAAACGTGAAATGAGAATACAGTCCACTGTCAGTAACGCTTTTTTTTTTTTTTTTTTTTTTTAATAGCCAAGGTGCTTCATATATCCCAGAATTCTCTTCTGCCCTTTTAGGATCCCCATTTACTTGCCCTGCTTTTTCGGCGGTTATGTGGAGAATCAGAACGAGAGCACTGTTCGGTGTTGCTTTATTAGTTTAGCCCCAGTCTCATAGAGTGTCTGCTGCGGTCTTTTCTATATGTAACTAAGGTGTGTGTGTGTGTGTGTGTGTGTGTGTGTGTGTGTGTGTGTGAGAGAGAGAGAGCTCCTGTGCTCCCTCCCAGAGACAATTATCTGTATGATTTATGAAAGTCTGAATGTGTGTGTGTGTGAGAGAGAGAGAGAGAGCGAGAGAGCGAGAGCGCGAGAGAGATAAGCATAATCACTTGATACAACATTCTCTCTCTCTTTCTCTAACTCTCTCTCTCCTTCTTTAATGCTAACAATTAGGCTAGTCTTAATGTTCCCACTTATTAAAATTAACTTTAGTCAATTCTCTCTCTCTGTGTGTGTGTGTGTGTGTGTGTGTGTGTGTGTCAGCCGGCGCCAGCTTGTGTTTAATACACTCTTTGATTTAAAGGTTAAGCCCCCTTTGAAATGTAGAATTTGCGTCACGTGTCCGTCCGTCCTCTACAAAGGCGAATTTCTCTCTTCTTTCTGACACGCTATCGATCTTCACGCGACGCCCAGCGCTCACGCATCACTCCCGCCTCGGCCGACCGCGCCGCTCACGTGGCCATTAATCTCCGTTGAGACACTAACGATCCCGCACGGATGGCCACACTTCAGACATCAGACCACTTTGTTAGATTTTGATTGAATAAACACATTAATTAAGGGGTTTAAAAAATGAGGCCCGGCGTTTGTCGTACTATTAAAAAAGATGGAGTGCGCACACTTTAGGTCTTGATGTAACGGGTGCACAGAATGCAGGCTTTTATTAATGTTTAATGTGTAATTAAATGTTGTACATGGCTCGGGTTGTGTAGACCAGTTATTAATTGTGTGTGTGTGTGTGTGTGTGGATAAATAGAGAGGGATGTAAGCTGTTGTATTCTTTTGATAGGATTGAGAGTCCATGAGGTCAAGCAACGATTACGGTATTTATTAGCTTTGTTTGGTACGTGCGCTTAAGATGGTGGTTAGTTAAGTCCCATAAATCAGATGTACAGAACATTCCCCATGCGATGTACAACATGCGCTTCTTTCGTTTTCAAACCAACCATATCTAGTTATTCAGAGCTGGAACACACTCACTAATGTGCAGTGATATTAGATGGGAGGCTAAAATCTTTGACCTATCAATAGGGTCAAGGGTTGAGTACACACTGGGAGATTGTTATTTCGAGCACTTGCAGTTCTGCCGTATGTCCTTTCGTGTAATTTGGACTTCCACTGGACAATGTGTAGTGTAATTAGTCTACTTGACTACTATCGACTAGGAGTTTCTCCTCCGATGCGAATAAAATCTGCAAAACGCTCGTAAAATCGCATGCGCTCAATTGAGGCGAATCGGGGGATACAGAATTTGGCAGAAAGTCCATGGCATCATGGACTTCATGAAATGTCAACAGATATTAATTGAAAAGCTTAAAATGGGCCGTGGTTGGATCTTCCGACAGGACAATGTAAAACGTTCATGAGAATCAACACAATAATGGTTTTCTGACCACAAAATCAAGGTCCTGCCGTGGCCATCCCAGTCCCCTGACCTGAAACCCATAGAAAACCAGTGGGGTGAACCGAAGACAAGAGTCCACCAGCGTGGACCTCGAAATATGAAGCAAACCGGGGAAACTGCCGCATCTCGCTCCCTATGTTTACTTTTCCAGCTTTCTGCTTTCCAGCACCAACCATACGATGTCGAGATCCATCTGTGATGTCAACCGGGGCGGCTGTGGCTCAGGTGGTAGAGCGGGTTATCCACTAATCGTAGGTTCGGCGGTTCGATTCCCGGCCCACGTGACTCCACATGCCGAAGTGTCCTTGGGCAAGACACTGAACCCCGAGTTGCTCCATATGGCAAGTTAGCACCTTGCCTGGCAGCTCTGTTACCATTGGTGTATGAGTGATTGGGTGAATGAAACGCAGTGTAAAGCGCTTTGAATAAAAGTGTGCCATTTATCTTTTCACACTGAGGACAACCGAAGGACTCGTACACGCCTATTACAAAAGGTGCAAACATTCACTGATGTGCAAGAAGGCAACACGATAGATTAAGAGCCAGGGGGTGTAAACTTTTGAACAGGACGATTGGTGTAAATTATTTTGTTTAAAGAATTCTTTTTTTTCATTCAGTACTGTTATTCATGATAAAATAATAACAATAATAACAAGTGACACCGATCAGCCAAATCCTGTTTCGTATCATTCCTACGTGCTCGTATCTCTCCTTCTAGGTTCTGAAGCTAATCGCTGTAGCTAGCTGCTCAGAAGGCACACGGACCGCCACTGGCGCTCCCTCACCGTACTCAAGTGTGATCAAAATAAAATCGTGAATGAACTTCGGTTCGAAAGCTATCATTAGCGCTGGCACGGACGCACATGATTCACCAGCTAAATGCCATGTTGCCTTTTTGCCAGCTGTGAAACGTAGTACTGCTGGGTAATACTTGGATGAGAAGTAGTGTTGCCATGGCAATACTGACGACTGTCAGATGGCCGATGATGCGTTATGAATGTGTCAGTGACGAAAGGAGATCAAATATGTACGCTGTGTATACAGGGCAGCCATCTTGGATGAGTGAAATTCACAAATGTTTAAATAGCTTACACTCGGGTCTCGGGCCGCAGCTAACGTGTGCTAGGACCGAGAGCGAACAGAACCATCCGACACCAACAACCTGCCTTATTGAAACAGAGGTAGATGGTCCTTAAATGTTTTACTAATTGAGTAATTGCATACACACACACACACACACACACACACACGATGGAACTCGGACTGCTACGGAAAGAGTGTGAGATCTTTCCTGTTGAAGCCGAGACAGGAAGTGGAGAGGTAATTGTGTTTGTTTCTTGTTGCATCAGTGAATCAGAAGGCTGTTCAGAGTTTAAACCCAGACACGCTCTTTCATGACTCACACCAAGTCTGTCCAAACTCCACCATTTGGGACAAGACTATAGTGCACACACTCTCTGTCTGTCTGTCTCTCCCTTCTCTCTCTCTCCCTCTCTCCCCCTCTCTCTCTTTCCCTCTATCTCCCCCTCTCTCTCTTTCCCTCTCTCTCCCAATCTCTCTTTCCCTCTCTTTCTCCCTCTCTCTCTTTCCCTCTTCTTTTCCCTCTTCTCTCCCTTCTTTTTCTCTCTCTCTCTTTCCCTCTCTCTCTCTCTCTCGCTTCTCCTCTCTCTCTTTTCCCTCTCTCTTTTTCTCTCTCTCTCTCTCTTCCCTCTCTCTTCTCCCTCTCTTTCTCCCTCTCTCTTTCTCCCTCTCTCTCTTTCCCTCTCTTTCTCCCTCTCTCTCTTTCCCTCTCTTTCTCCCTCTCTCTCTTTCCCTCTCTTTCTCCCTCTCTCTTTCCCTCTCTTTCTCCCTCTCTCTTTCCCCCTCTCTCTTTCCCTCTCTTTCTCCCTCTCTCTTCTCCCTCTCTCGTTCCCTCTCTTTCTCCCTCTCTCTCTTTCCCTCTCTTTCTCCCTCTCTCACTTTCCCTCTCTCTTTCTCCCTCTCTCTCTTTCCCTCTCTCTCTCTCTCTCTCTCTCTCTCCCTGTTCCTCTCACCCTCTCCCTCTCTCTCTTTGTCTATACCTCTCTCTTTCTCTCTCTCTCTCTCTCTCTCTCTCACCCTCTTCCTCTCTCTTTGCCTATACCTCTCTCTCTCTCTCTTTCCCCTTGTATATCTCTTTCTCACTCTCTCTCTCTCTCTTTCCCTCTCTCTCTCTCTTTCCCCTTCTCTCTAACTCTCGCTCGCTTTCTGACACACATCACATTTTATTGTGATTTTTGCTTTTAAACGAACTACTATTTTATATATATATATATATATATGACGAAGTGTTATCTTTAACCCTAATACCAAAGCCTTAGATTGAGCACCTGGGAGTCGGTATATTTATTTATTTTCTGTAATTTTAATGGTACATTACGGCTGGATCAACTTTTCTGTAATGGCAGGAATTGAATATTCCCTATCCACAAACCCACTAACAGTCATTTCTTTTATGTAATGAGAAAACACAGACGGGATTAACGGTAAACATTAAAGCACTACTATTATACCACGGTACTGTTGAATTCTCGATTCTGATTGGTTGGTTGATTTTCTTTAACAGCAGCTCTGACCGCCGGGCCAGCTGTAATTCAAATCGCCGGTTTATATTAATGTGCTCTTTCTAATATAATACATTTAGCATTTCTAGAGTAACAACTTACGCATGGACTTGTACGTGAATAGTTTATAAAGACCATGTTTTGTTTTGTTTTTTCTGATATGGTGAATTTTATCTGCGAGAAGATTTTTATTTCAGCGACAGTCCAAGGAAAAGCTTATTTAAAAAAAAAAAAAAAAAAAGGTTTTCCACCACAGGAAGATTCTTCAGAAAAGAAAACAAGCAGTATTTTATTTATTTATTTATTTTAACTTCAGGAGAGAGATATAAAAAATAAAAATCAAATGCGTGTGAGGGAACTGTTAATGGTGTCGTCATACACACTACTGCATGCCGTTAGAAAGCTTGAGGAGTTTCAAATCTCAAATGGTTGTGGAATAATTTAAGACGAAGCAAAAAGTGTGAAATAATAAACCATATATTATTTCGCGTCTCGATGCTGAGACGAAGCAGGCCACATTCACACCCTACATCACCAGTGCAGGCTTAGCAAATGTTCTGTTACACAATCACAGCGCTAAAATAATAACCTGTCAGTATGACTTGGTGCCAATTTGTTAGTGGCACGGTTGTCATGGCTTCCGCCAGTCATCGCTCTACGTCTCTGCAACGAGTCCGCTTCTTTTGGTCCACCACTGTACAGCTGTAGTGAACGGCTCCTAATGCTAAATAATGCTAAATAATGCTAAATAATGACAGATCTCGTCACGTCTCTTAAAAGTCTTCTCGTTGAAGTGGAACTTTTGAGTTTATTATTTAGCATCTGCTGTAATATGTAACTATAATCCCTTTGCATGGAGGTCTGTGGTGTCTTTGACTACGTTTACATGGATCGCATTAATCTAATTATTGACCTTACTCTGATTAAGAATATAATCTGATTAAGGTGTTTACATGAGTCGCTTTTAGAATACTCCTGTCATGTACCTGTTTTACACGTTCTAGAACATAATTAGATTGACAGCACACGTCATTACGTGACCGCGCCACGCCGTGCGACGTCCCTCCAGAATTTCACGTATCAGCATACAGTTCGTCTTCGTTATGCGACCGTATACAGTTTTGGGTGTTTTTGTTTAATTTGTTACGAACGCTTTGAGTGCGGTTTATTATTTGTCATGCTGTACGTGCAAGTAGACGACTGCTTGAAGCCGTGGGCTGCGTCCCAAACCACGTACTCACCGTCTATATAGTAGCCGAGATGCATGTATTTTTCCCCACTACAGGCCTATAGTAAGCAAGTATGCGGTTTGGGACGAACTCTCTTGTTCGCCGTAAAACTGCCGTGTGTGATCGCGTCCTGTCGCACAATGCGGTGAAAACTCGCACGATTGAGGTGATTAAGGTGTTTACATATCTGTAATGCACGTCCATAATGCGACTAAAACAGGAGTACTCCACCTGTCTTAATTCGATTAGAGCTAACTTCGAGTATGACCTTAATTAGATTAAGGTAAGTAAAAATGGCTGTTTACATGGTAGTTTCTTAATCAGAGTATGGTCTTAATCGGTTTAAGAGTGGATTATTGTTGTCCATGTGAACGCAGCTATTGAGATTCGAACTTGCGATCTCCAAACGCTTTCCTATCGCGTTTCCTGCGTCGTTTCTCTTTGAAGTACATGGCATCCGTCCTCTCCTTCCAAGACTATCTATAGAGCGAAGTGTTCCAGAGGCTTCTTCTAAACCAAGTATGGGATTCAGCGGCTCTACCACGGTTACATAATAGTCCTTCATCAAACATCCTTCAGCACCGTTGAGAATTTGTATTCCCTGCCACTTTCGGAGAGATTGACTGTTCCAGGATGAGGCTCTCACGATTATCGTCCTCTATAACTGCACCCATGTCAGCATGACAGCTCTAAAAGGCTTTAGGATTCCCAGCGAGCGGAGACGTGATCTGCTAGAAATTCGCGGCTGCTTTAAATGTGTGCCAGGGGTTTTTAGTTGTTATTTTTCGTTGTTGTTTGTATGTTTGTTTTGGGTTTTTTTTTTGTATAGAAGGTGTAATTTTCTTCTGAACATTACAATCAGCAACCGATTTAGCAAAAGTGAAAGTTGTATCAAAAAATTGTTTGAACTTAAATGGATGCTGAAAGAGAGAGAGAGAGAGAGAGAGAGAGAGAGAGAGACTCATTTCTGCACCTGGCGTATAAATGATCCGTTTGCAAAGTATATGCTTATGCTAATTCATTTTATCCACATGCTACAGAATTTCAGTTGAGAGCGCTGCAGAGGGATAAACAGAAGAGAGAAGTAGAGAAAAAAAATTATGAATAACACAAATATGCGCTTCTCCACTCCCACCACAGCTTCTCTCTCTCTCTCTCTCTTTCTGTGTTATTGGCAAACAGAAAGAGTAGCTCTTCGGGTGATGAGGCCAATCTTCAGTTATCTTTCCAATATACTCGCAGGTCCCGAGGACAAATACTACAACTCCCATAATCCCTCGCTCACATGCCTGTGAGGCTCGAGAGCCAGAGCATGTCACGCACCTACACTTTAAGCATGTGTATACCAGCTCACACGCACACGCCCACACACTTTAGCAAGAACTTTGACCTTTGGAGGCTTTACACTATTTTCTAGGGATAGTCCACCACTGAAGCAATGGATTCTACTCGTCTCTGATGCCTACAAACCATCCACGAGTACCGAGAAACTCTAGAGATCTGATAAACAAGGAAGATAGATAGAAAAATCGAGTCGGAATATAAAAAGCCGCGTCCTGTAATAGGCTCCTGTGAGAAATATCGATTGTATGTCGTCTTCTCGAAAAGCTCTCTATTTACAGACAAAACACCGTTCCCAGTCGGGAGATCTTCTTCTCCATCTGGGCGACACGACACGACGGGCTCACGAAGAACGGTTCGAACGCGCGCTTCTTTTCATTAGACTAGACTAGAGAAGACGCAACGGGACACAAAGGCAAGAATGATATCCGTTTCGTTCGATACCTGAATCGAACGTGCATCTAAAAGAACAAAAGCATCTAACCACCTCAATTCCCTCTTTGTGTTTTCCTCCATTCCAGAGCCGTCACTTCGGACAATGTGCAGCGGGCCGCCGCTAACAATGAGACGCCCGCGATTATTTCCATCTCCTGGTCTAATTTATCTCAAGCAGAAAGCTTTCTCCTTCCCCTCAATTAAAGAATAGGAAGGAGAAAAAACAGTAATTGAGGAGGGCTTTTGGGGAAGAGAGAGAGAGAGAGAGAGAGAGGATGATTCATTAGCCAAGCTCAACTCGCTAATATGGAAATAAGGGACGATTGAAAGAACGTTTGCAGTAAACCACACTGAGACGTGGCGTGTCCCGTAGCGGGGAGCGCAGGACAGACGAGGCTAATAAACACGCCGAGCCTGTTGTTAGAACTCAATCACTGTGGATGCACCGAAGATGTATAAACAACAATCTTTCCTTTTGTTTAAAGCTATCGTTTCTTTTTCTCCGTCGTCCAAAGAAAATAGCAGTCATTTAGGCAAAGAAATAGTGACTTCCTGTACCGTGACAGGTCATGTGATCTCTCGTGTAATGAGCGAAACGAAACTACAATTAACGTCTCTCTTTCTTTCTCTCTCTTTTTCTTTTTTCCTCCCCGTTCTCTCTTCCTGTCGCAAAGACGGTCAGAAATAATTCCAAGGTGTGAAACAGGAAGTGACCGACATGACGGAGATGTGGTGTGTTCGAATAAGATGCAGCGCGCAGACGTTAAGGCCTCCCGCGTCCCCGTTCCCGCTCAGATTAACATTTAACTTCCATCTCGGGTGATGGGATCACGAGTGGAGAGCGCGAAGTGCAAACGTGAACGGGTTCAAATGCGTCGTGTGATACGATTACTCAGACCGCACACGGAGACCGTTCTCGCGCTGCGAAATGTGCTCACGGCCACGTTGGAAGCACGAACGCCTATGCGTCCTGATACGTCAAAAGAATGTATGGGTTACACACAGAATCGGCGTTCAAACTGCGCAGCCATGCTGTCGTGTCTGGTTGATTTATTTATTTATTTGTTGTCTGATAGTAAATCATTTTTTTATACTAAAACATGCATACCAGCCACTGCAGTGTTCTTATACGTACAGTTCTTCCTACTGTTCTCAGCATGGACCATGCTAACTGTGTCTGATCATATACAGTGAAGAGAAAGATGTATTTGGATTGGACGCTTTTGTTTTTGTTGGTTCATATACTTCCACTTCATATTTAGCACATACTGTCTTTTGATGTCCACCCATCCATCCACCCACACACCCATCCACACACCCACCCATCCATCCATCCATCCATCCATCCACCCATCGATCCATCCATCCACCCACCCATACATCCACCCATCCATCCATCCATCCATCCATCCACCCACCCATACATCCACCCGTACATCTCCACACCCACCCATCCATCCATCCACCAATCCACACATCCACCCGTCCATCCACCCACCCATCCACCCATCCATCCACCCACCCACCCATCCACCCACCCACCCATCCATCCATCCATCCACCCATCCACCCATCGATCCATCCATCCACCCACCCATACATCCACCCATCCATCCATCCATCCATCCATCCACCCACCCATACATCCACCCGTACATCTCCACACCCACCCATCCATCCATCCACCCACCACCAATCCACCCGTCCATCCACCCACCCATCCATCCACCCACCCATCCATCCACCCATCCACCCACCCACACATCCACCCATACATCCATCCATCCACCCACCCATACATCCACCCGTACATCTCCACACCCGCCCATCCGTCCATACACCAATCCACACATCCACCCGTCCATCCACCCACCCGTCCATCCACCCACCCATACATCCACCCATACATCCATCCATCCACCCACACACCCATCCATCATCCATCCATCCATCCACCCACCTATCCATCCATCCATCCACCCATCTATCCAGCCATCCCTCCACCAACCCACCCATCCATTTTATCATACACCCTGGACTGAATGCCAACCCATCGCAGGGCACCACACACACACACACACACTCCCATTCATACACTACAGACAATTTGGAAATTCCAATCAGCCTACAAAGCATGTCTTTGGACTGGGGAGGAAACCGGAGCACCCGGAGGAAACCCCTGAAGCCCGGTGAGAACATGCAAATTCCACACACACAGGGCGGAGGCGGGATTTGAACCATCTTTTGATTTTGTACTTATAAATATGAACGTAATACGTCCTGGTACATCCCACCGTTTATGTTTCCATCGACGATCGATATGTAATGCCTCATTCCCTACCAACGGCAGCGTCTTTTAAGACATTAAATAATTACGATATGTAATTTGTTAGAATTCACGGGGTATGCGACATTCTGCAACAATGCTCTTAATGTTGGATTGTAAAATAGTGTACCGGGTTTGCAAGGGCTGGGTTATATATTCAGACATGTCTATACACTGTTGAATGATTGAGTTTCTAAGCTTTTTTTTTTTTTTTAATCCCAGGGGAAAAAAATAAAAATACACAAGCAATTAATTCCTGACCGTCATTAATCAGTACTAATTGTTTTAAGCACCCTTTATCAATGATGAAGTTATTGAAGTACCCTACTCGTCTCTACAATCAGGTGTACAATGTTTGTTTCATAAAATCCTATCCAGAGGAATAAAGGCTGAATCGAGCCAATCACAATGCAGTATTCCGAATACAAACACTTGGCCGTTTTGATTAATGACATAGAGTGTAAGTTGGGTTTAATTTTATTGTGCTGAATCCGCTGTACACGGTCTGGAGAGTCAGGAGCTGCTGGGAGTGTGTGGGACAGAAACAGGTTTAAACAGCCACACACGCTTACACGCCCGTGTACACGATATTATGGAGTGTATTTATAGCACCCCCTCGTTATTTGTCAGTCCCATTTGATCAGTTTGATCTGCCGTCACGCGCTTCGTGAGGAGTGTGTAGCAGCATGCAGGGTGTTTTTTGAGAGTTATATAAATGCCTCGTGCAGAGGGGCCGCTTTTAGCTGTTGGGGACTCGGAGCGTGTGTTGTGGGAGAGGAATATTTATAGCCGAGCCGGAGACCAGAAGAAGTCAAACTCCCTGCAGGACCAAGAGGACTGTGTGTAAATAATCTGAGAGAAAGTGAGGGGGAGAGAGAGAGAGAGAGAGAGTGTGTGTGTTAGTGTCTGCTGACTCTGTGTGTGTGTGTGTGTCTGTATCCCATCTCTTTCACACCAGAAACCTGCTCTGAGAGATATAGCCGAGAGGCTGCTATAACTGTAAAATGAAATCTTTTGGTTTTGTTTTTTTATGCAAGTAGAATTTTGTTACAGGAGAGAGAAATAAAAAAAATAAATAAATAAATAAAAGGTTGGTTACTGGAGCATCTCGAGTCTCATCTGTGGCCAGACCACAATCGGGTTTTACAGGCCCTCAAACACACTTCACAAAAACGCAGACACGGAGCTAAATAGTGCTACTCCTACAACTACACTAGCCACGATATGATCTTCACTTCTTTATTTATTTATTCGTTTTGATTTTTTAATTTCATTTTGCTTTTCCTCATGAGGACGTCCTCGCAGTCTAAATGTATTCCATGTGATACACACACACACACACACACACACACACACGCAAAGTCCTTGTGAAATGACAGAACCGTCAGCCCTCCAGCTATCTTTAAAGAGCACTTCATTTCAATGCATCTCATTTGGTAAACAATAAATGTCACAAGCAGATGATGGCGTGTGTGTGCGTGTGAGAGAGAGAGAGAGAGAGAGAGAGAGAGAGAGAGTGAGTGAGAGACTGCCATCTTTCAACTCTGCCATTCTCAACCTTCATTTGTCCCTGAAGGTCATTAAGAGTGTCCGGAAATATAGCGCAGTACGGTGCTATACTACAGTACATACAGTACTTTTTATTATAGAGAACGTTTCGGAGCAATTAAGCTTGAACTGACAAATCACATGCGGTCCATGCGGTCATTATTCATAGCTGTAATTGTTTCTCAAGCCATTCAATCCAGGTGACTCCACAGGCAGATAACTATCATAACTAAATACTAAATATAATAGCTTTGATAATGGTTGGGGGTTGGTGGCCAGTTCTACCATTTTAATAACAAGAAAAAAAATAAATAAATAAATAAAAGCAGACCTTCTGCTTGATGCAAACTGCCACATGATGGCATACGCCATGTTCCATTAGTCCAAACTGCATTTCAGATCTTTAGTCGGATTCAATAAATAAATAAATACGTGCCTTTGTTTTATCTTGTCTTCACATTTCTGTGAAAGAAGTGACATGAACCCAGTCAGGCTCACTCCTTAGTGTATTTATAGAATAGACCGAGAAGAAGTAGAGAAAGAAAGAGAGGGGGAGAAGGAAAGAAAGTCAGCTAGGAAGACAACTGAACATATGGAAAAGATTAGAGAGAGAGTGAGAGAGAGAGAGAGAGAGGGAGAGAGAAGGGGTTTGGAAAAGGAATAGAAAGAGAGCGGGAGAAGGAAAGGAAGACCGCTAGAAAGAGAACTGACCATTTGGAAAAGATAGAGGTGGAGAGAGAGAGAGATGAGGTGTTTGGAAAAGGAATAGAAAGAAAGAGGGAGAAGGAAATAGTCAGTTAGAAAGAGAACTGAAGAGATGGGAGAGAGAGAGAGAGAGAGAGAGAGAGAGAGAGAGAGAGAGAGAGAAGGCATTTGGAAAAGGAATAGAAAGAAAGAGGGAGAAGGAAATAAAGTCAGTTAGAAAGAGAACTGACCATTTGGAAAAGATAGAAAGATAGAGGTGGAGAGAGAGAAAAATGGTGTTTGGAAAAGGAATAGAAAGAGAGAGGGAGAAGGAAAGAAAGTCCAGTAGAAAGAGAACTGAAGAGATGGAGAGAGAGAGAGAGAGAGAGAGAGAGAGAGAGAGAGAGAAGGCATTTGGAAAAGGAATAGAAAGATTGAGGAAGAAGGAAAGAAAGTCCACTAGAAAGAGAACTGAAGAGATGGGAGAGAGAGAAGAGAGAGAGAGAGAGAGAGAGAGAGAGAGAGAGAGAGAGAGAGAGAGAGAGAAGGCATTTGGAAAAGGAATAGAAAGATTGAGGGAGAAGGAAAGAAAGTCCACTAGAAAGAGAACTGAAGAGATGGGGGCATGGGGGGGAGGAGAGATAAGGCATTTGGAAAAGGAATAGAAAGAGAGAGGGAGAAGGAAAGAAAGTCTGCTAGAAAGAGATCTGAACATATGGAGAGGATAGAGATGGGGAGAGAGAGAGAGAGAGAGAGAGAGAGAGAGAGAGAGAGAGAGAGAGATAAGGTGTTTCGAAAAGGAATAGAAAGAGAGAGTGAGAACGATACAGGAAATGCAGGAAAAGAGCATTAAGTAATGAACCTGTCGATGATCAAATCTAAGTGACTAGACTGTAGTGGAATAAAAGTGCAGAATAATTCGGTTTCTATTTCTTCCTGTGTGTATGAAAAAAGAAGATTGTAGTCATCGTGCTCCATCGTTTGTAGCAGGACGTAGTTCCCCCTAGTAAAAACAGGGGGAAATATGAATTTTTGGGAACGGGATGTTGACGTGTTCAGTGGCCTGTTACTTCACTGCGTGATCACGTTCTCATCATCTCCTGACCTGAAGCTATGGGGTCATGTTTTGGAAGCTGACCTGCATTAGTGGGTGTGTATTAGTTCATCAATCTAAAGAGTCGCACTTAAAGGATTCAACGAGTCAACGATTCCGTGTGTGTGGGGTTGGTGGGTGGTGTGGTTCGAGTGCAGCCGGAGTGTAAATTGTCGTATTTATTGTTAATAGAGGGAGTGATTACGTGAAGATCGTTGGCGATAGCGTGGGCGGGTCTGAGTCCATATATGGACGTCTGTTTATGCGCTTGTGTTTTCCAGAAAGCAAAGCTAATCTGACAGGATTTCTGAAAGAGTTTCCTAAAGTCACGTTAGAACAGAATTCCGTATTCGGTTACTACGTTCTCATGGGTAGGATCTGAGATATAAAGCTGTTTTACGACAGTAAAGTTATTTATTTTTTTTAAATGATGCTTTTGGAGAAACATTCAAAGAGGCATTTCGGGTCACGTACGGGTGAAAGCGTTATTTTATCACGGGTCTGAGAAACAAGGCCTCGTCATTGTGTTCAGTTCACACCCTGGTGGCATTCGCTAACATTCCCTGGGTAATGACCATTCATTGTGTGCGACTCTCTATGTACTTTTGAGTATTTGTGTTAGTGAATGCATGTATGGGTTTGTGTGAGGGAGAGAGAGAGAGAGAGAGAGAGAGAGAGAAGAATGACTTGAGTTGATCCCTGGTGTGTTTTTTTTTGTTTGTTTTTTTGGTCATTTTTTATTATTTGAGAATGCAAAACCCTGATTTGAATAACACTGCAATTATCCACACACACACACACACACACACACACACACACACACACACACACACATGCACATACACACACACACCCCAATGTATCATTCTCTAAAGGTCCGTTTATCTTGACACATGACTTTATGTTCATGTATGCAAGCAGCATTGTTCACACTCACCTGCGTATCTAATGCACATCTATTGGATTAAAAGCGGCATCCACTAGATGGCGCATCGGAGCCAACCATCCCTTTCCAACTGGATTCGAAGTCGAACTGTAAGATATTTACTGATTTCATGCATAGCGATGTTAAAGATTCCAAAATATTTACTTTATTCTTCTTTAACCATTCTTTAGTAGCACGACTTGTGTGCTTGGGGTCGTTGTCTTGCTACATGACCCACTTTCTCATGAGATTCATTTCATGAACAGATGTCCTGACATTTTCCTTTAGAGTTCGCTGATAATTCAGAATTCATTGTTCCATCAATGAAGGCAAGTCGTCCTGGACCAGATGCGGTTAAACAGGCCCAAACTATGACACTACCACCACCATGTTTCACAGATGGGATGAGGTTCTTATGCTGGAATGCCGTGTTTTCCTTTCTCCAAACATAACGCTTCTCATATAAAACCAGAACATTATATTTTGGTCTCGTCCATCCGCATAACATTTTCCATTAGCCTTCTGACTTGTCCACGTGATCGTTAGCAAACTGCAGATGGGCAGCAATGTTCTTTTTGGAGAGCAGTGCCCCGTGCACACCATCGTTGTTCAGTGTTCTCCTGATGGTGGACTCCGGAACATTCACATCAGCCAATGTGAGAGCGGCCTTTAGTTGCTTACAAATGACCCTGTGATCCTTTGTGACCTCGTGGACTATTACAGATCTTGTACTTAGAGTGATCTTTGTTGGTCGATCACTCCTGAAGAGTAGTTTCCTCCATTTGTACACAGTCTGTCTGACTGGAGTCCAAACTCTGTAGAGATGGTCTTGTAATCTTTTCCAGTCTGATGAGCATCAACGACCCTTTTCCTAAGGTCCTCGGAAATCTATCTTCCTTTGTGCCATGATACACTTCCACAAACATGCGTTGTGAAGATCAGACTCTGATAGATTCCTGTTCTTGACATAAACCAGGACGCTCAATCGTACCTGATTGTCGTCCCATCGATTTAAAAAAAAAAAAAAAAACCTGATTTCTAATTTCACCTTCAGATGAACTGCTAATCCTTGAGGTTCACATACTTTCCGCACTCACAGACATGTAATATTGCATCATTTTCCTCATGTATGTATGTATGTATGTATGTATGTAGAATCATGCATCTAGCAAGTGTGCGATTTGAGACACAACTTAAAAAGAACAAGAGTTGGAGTGCGTGCTTTATAACTAATTAAGGAGGTTAGTTGTCCCGGTGTCTGTTCTTTCTACAATAAGCTCTCACATGTTTTTTTGTGTGTGTGTGTGTGTGTGTGTGTGTGTGTGCACGTGTTCTCACCTCAGTGATTGCTCCATCATTAGGGCGTTTATCCTTCATACTGTCACCCTCTTCTTCCTCATTAGTGGCATTGAGCTGAATTTCTACGACGTCTATTTGGGAAAAAAAATGCTCTACTAGGAAAAAACTTGACTCACACACACACACACACACACACACACAAACACACACACTTTCAGACAGAGTAACTGAGCAAGTGAGCATTTAAATTGTGTCCTACTTCTGAATACGGCAATAAAGCCATGCATTCGGGGACTAATACAGAGCGAGCCGAAGAAAGCACCACAGAGCCAATAGCGGAATACATTAGTCTGTCAAAATGGAATATTTAATAAGAACATAAACACTTCTCACACAAAGAAGAACATTTCCCACTCTCCCAGTTATACACACACACACACATACACACACACATGCACTAGACGGCTGCCAATTCTTCTAGGACTCCTCTAGGACAAGTGTGTATATGTATTTGCGCTCTAGTTTTTAAATACATTTTTAAACCTGTTAATTAATAGCACTGTCTGTGACTTAACACAAGTATGCCTCATGAGGACAGCGCTTGGTGATAAACTCTTGACCTGTGAATAAAACGACTCAATTCTAGTCTCAAAAATTTGTAGAGTACTTTATCCATCCCAAAGAAAAGGTTTTCACAGTCTCTCAACTTCCTTTCACTTCCAATGAGATCGCAGATTATCCGACATAACGTCCTGACGTCGTCATGAGAATCGAGCCGGAATGTTACAGTTTTGTGATTTACTTTCCAAATGCGGTAAAAAGCGTCTCCCTGAACAGTTTTCGAATGAGGAAGATTCATTTCCCAACAGGCGAAAAGACTTTACCTGGAACACTTCTGTGTAAATGAACTATTTATCCACAACAGTTTATAGAAAACCTAAAAAGTTTAGATCGCATTAACATAAGCTCTTGAAGTTCTAGTGCACTTGTTTTTTTAATACTGTGATCTGCAAGTTTGATGAGACTTTAGGCTAGAGGACACTGCTCCAGATGTTCTGGAACTAATTAGTGTAAAGGTTTGGAAATCAATCTGGACTAGTAGATCTAGTAACTGTAGATATTACACGTTCTATAGCCTTATTTTAAGCAGAACAGTTCAAGAACGTCTTGATGGTGTGTATAGACAATGGGCACCGGTTAAGGGGTGGGATATATTTATTAGTCAGCAAGTGAACGGTCTGTTCTCGAAGTTGACGTGTTGGAAGAAGGAATAATTGGCAAGCGTAAGGATCTGAGTGACTTTGACATGGGTCAAATTGTGATGGCTAGAAGACCGCGTCAGAGAATTTACAAAACAACAGGTCTTTGTTGGGGTGTTCCTGGTTTGCAGTGGTTAGTACCTACCAAAAGTGGTCCAAGGAAGGACAACCGGTGAACCGGTGACAGGGTCTTTGGTGCCCAAAGCTCACTCATATGCATTGGGAGCCTGGACCGATCCCACAAAAGTTCTACTGTAGCACAAATTGCTGAAAAAGTTCATGTTGACAATGATGGAAAGGTGTCAGAACACACAGCTTGGTGTGTTATGGGGCTGTTTAGCAACAGACTGGTCAGAGTGCCCATGCTGACCCCTGTCCACCACCAAACGCACCCACAGTGGGCACGTGAGCATCAGAACTGGACCATGGAGCAATGGAAGAAGGTTGCCTGGTCTGATGGATCATGTTTTCTTGTACATTATGTGCTGCTGGGAAACCTTGGGACCTGGCATTCGTGTGGATGTTGCTTTGAAATGTACCATCTACGTAAACATTGCTGCAGACCAAGTACACCCCTTCATGGCAACAGTATTCTATAATGGCAGTGGTCTCTTTCAGAAGGATAATGCACCTCGTACACTGCAAAAATGGTTCAGGAACGGTTTAAAGAACATGACAAAGAGTTCAAAGTGTTGTCTTGGCCTCCAAATTCCCCAGATCTCAATCCGATCGAGCGTCTGTGGGGTGTTCTGGACAAACAGGACTTAAAGGATCTGCTGCTAACATCTTCGTGCCAGATTTCCACCTTCAGGGGTCTTGTGGAGTCCATGCCTTGACGTGTCAGAGCAGTTTTGGTGACACAAGGCGGACCTACACAATATAAGGCGTTAATGGTGTTATTAGTGTTATGGGAAATGACAAAAGTGATGGGGGAAATGGAGAAACGGAGATCCTTGTACCACCCGGAAGTTGAATTTTTATTTTATTTTAATTTCTTGTATACCACAGCAATTTCCCAGCACAATACTTTATATTGTATGACATTGTAGCAACTATAAACAGTCCTTCCCTTATCTGCCCCTCTTCTGTCTTTAAAAGAAAAAGCAAAAAAAAAAAGCAGCTCATCCTGTTACCATGAATCCAAATATCCCTCTGTCCTGAAGACTTTCTCAAGTCTGAAAACAAAAAAAACCCTCTGACTTCTACTCTAAAATGCCATATAAACATCTCCAAAACATCCAAGACCTTGTCAAAGCTGTTTCTACAGAACCGATGCTGTATTAGAACAAGTGCATTGATATAAACCTTGCTGTCCGAGCTATTGTCAGAGCTGCATTTATAGACAATGTAGACTTTTGACCAATCGGATGCGAGAAATCGGCAGCGAAGTGGGATAACGTATATTAAACAACTGCGCCGTTATTTCTTGACTCTGATTGGTCAGATGTTATCGATTTCTATAACCGCAGCTCTGGCAATAGTGCCAGCTTCAAGGCAAATCACAGCTTTATTATTATAAGGTCACTTTAATAGGAACACTTGTACACCAATCAGCCAATCACGCAGCAGCAGCACCATGCATTCAATCCTACAGATACAGCTTATTCTGTAAATGTTCACATCAAACATCAGAATGAGGGAAAAATGTGCTCTCTGTGACTTTATGAGTAACTGAGGCATGCATGGTTGTCGGTACCAGGCTGCTGTGTGTGGAAAATCCCAGGGGATCAGGAGTTTATGAATTACTTAAACCAGCCCTTCTGGTACCAACATCCATGCCACAGTGAAAGTCGCAGAGATCACATATTTTCTTCATTCTGTTTGATGTGAACGTCAACCCGAAGCTCTCGGCCTGTATCTGCATGATTATTTATTTTTTTCTGCTGCCACACGATCGGTTGATTTGAGATATCTGCACGAATGTGTACAGGTGTTCCTAGTAAAGTGGACGGTGGACCACCACATCTGGGCTGCATCACCCGATTATCTTCCCGTAACTGCACGTTCCCATTGTTTTGTTTATTCATTATTCATCGATTCATCTCCTCTTCATTAACCCACTGATGCAATCTGGAAGCCCTAGCCTGTAACCACTTAACCGAGGAACAGGAACCGAGTTTAATTTACAGACTACAAATCCTTTAGCTAAGCGGGCATGAGTGATCTCTCCTCCTTTTTAATTCATTCCTACAGCACATATATTGACTTCACATGTCCTGGATCAATACGGTGTTTCTGTGATTATTTAAAAGCGAAAAAAAAAAAGGGGGGGGGTGATTTAGGGTTTTCTGTCTGTACCCATGTGTGCGTCTAGATGCACCGTTGGCACAGTATTGCGCGTGCAGGTACACCACATCGCTCCATATCTAGGTCAATAATGGAGTTTCACATTACTGGATCAATAGCACAGACTAGTGGTTAGTTTAGGAACTGCCACAAACAAATCTTGGCAAGAACCGTGGGACTTATCCCATATCCCATTCTAGATTTATCTTACCTTTCAGTCACTCACTCAGCCCTCCACATTTCTTGAACAATTTTCTGTTTTCTCTTTCCATCCCATTGTCCTCCTGTTTTTATCCCCCCCCCTCTCTCTTTCTCTTTTTGGATTCGCTCCATGTGCTTTAGATTTATGACTATTACTTTATTTTCTGCCCCCTGCCGTCCAGCCCACTTAAGAGCAGCAAGGAGTTTCTCTCCCAGAACTCCAAAATTAATGTGTGTGTGTGTGTGTGTGTGTGTGTGTGTGTGTGTGTGTGTGTGTGTGAGAGAGAGTACAGCATTTACATGACCTAAAAAAGCTCTTCTGCGTTCCTCTGCTCATAAATCAAACACCCCCGCACACACAAATAAGATTTATATCATGACAAAAAGGTTTATATAATAAATCTCAAATACACTCTGCATTATTTTACTCAGCCAGGTTCTCAGAAGCCTGCAGGGGTGTTTTATTTATTTATTTATTTATTTATTTATTTTTTGGGGAGATTCTGAAAATAGAGTGTAGCTCCTCACATTAAAAATAAACAAACAGACAAATAAATAAATAAATAGAAAGGAAGGGCATTCGAGGTACAGATGGTTTGCCAAAACATCGGTGTAGTTCCAGCCAGCGTGCTCCGAGCGATCTCCAGAAACCGGCGTTCTCCGGAGGCATGTGTTAGAACGTATACGTCTTGAAGACGGAAAAGCTAGTCATGAGCTACCCTGAGAAGACGTACACGAGGAAACGCTGTCCGTGTAAACGTTGACGCGTAAAGGAGAGAAGGAATGGTTCCGTAACTCGTACGTGAGTTCGTAAGGGTTCTTCGGTAAGGATGACGTCAGGGGAAATCGGTTCCGTCTCCGCACAAGCTAAGTTGAAGCCGGTAAGACTTTTTAATTCCCACGTGCTCAGGGATTTTAGCAACACCCCCCCTCCCCTCCCCCCTTCCGTATCGAAGAACTGAAATGAGATGAAGACTAATAAAAAGCGGCAACATGCAGCGCCTCCTATTGTGACCTAACAGGAATCACGGTCTAATTGGAACACTAGATGGATGAAGGGCTGGATGGAAGGATGAAGGAATGGATAAAAGGATGCCCCTGTGGGACTGTAAGACGGAAGGTGATACTCTCTGCTAGCCCTTTATAGACCTGAAGGCCACGTATGCTGAGGCAGGAAATAGTTTTATAATATATGATCAATGCTATCGTTTTCAGCTGCGAGAGTGCAGGAACGCAGCAACGCAAGGCTCGGGTTTCTTAAAAAGGCCTTTAGGCAGACACCTCGTCTTCCTTTATTTCCTTTATTCAATTTCGCCTCCTTTACCTAATGCGTTTTCCTCCTTTTCTCTCTCTCTCTCTCGCGCGCGCGCTACGTCTCACTCGAGCTGTTTGTCTTCTTTAGGTTTAACTCACTCTCACTTATTACATACCTTTTCTTCACATTTTTTCTTCAATCGTTTTTTTTTCAGTCTCTCTCTCCCATCACACACCTCATAACACTCCTCGTAATATCCCATCACACTCTACATGTCTCATACACACTCTACATGTCTCATTCACACTCTACATGTCTCATACACACTCTACATGTCTCATACACACTCTACATGTCTCATACACACTCTACATGTCTCATACACACTCTACATGTCTCAGTCACACTCTACATGTCTCATACACACTCCTCATGTCTCATACACACTCCTCATGTCTCAGTCACACTCCTCATGTCTCATTCACACTCTACATGTCTCATACACACTCCTCATGTCTCATACACACTCTACATGTCTCATACACACTCCTCATGTCTCATACACACTCCTCATGTCTCATACACACTCCTCATGTCTCATACACACTCCACATGTCTCATACACACTCCACATGTCACATACACACTCTACATGTCTCATATACACTCTACATGTCTCATTCACACTCTACATGTCTCATTCACACTCTACATGTCTCATACACACTCTACATGTCTTAGTCACACTCTACATGTCTCAGTCACACTCTACATGTCTCAGTCACACTCTACATGTCTCATATACACTCTACATGTCTCATTCACACTCTACATGTCTCATTCACACTCTACATGTCTCATACACACTCCTCATGTCTCAGTCACACTCCTCATGTCTCATTCACACTCTACATGTCTCATACACACTCCTCATGTCTCATACACACTCTACATGTCTCATACACACTCCTCATGTCTCATACACACTCTTCATGTCTCATACACACTCCTCATGTCTCATACACACTCCACATGTCTCATACACACTCCACATGTCACATACACACTCTACATGTCTCATATACACTCTACATGTCTCATTCACACTCTACATGTCTCATTCACACTCTACATGTCTCATACACACTCTACATGTCTTAGTCACACTCTACATGTCTCAGTCACACTCTACATGTCTCAGTCACACTCTACATGTCTCATATACACTCTACATGTCTCATTCACACTCTACATGTCTCATTCACACTCTACATGTCTCATACACACTCTACATGTCTTAGTCACACTCTACATGTCTCAGTCACACTCTACATGTCTCATTCACACTCTACATGTCTCATACACACTCTACATGTCTCATACACACTCTACATGTCTCATACACACTCCTCATGTCTCATACACACTCTACATGTCTCATACACACTCTACATGTCTCATACACACTCTACATGTCTCAGTCACACTCTACATGTCTCATACACACTCCTCATGTCTCATACACACTCCTCATGTCTCAGTCACACTCCTCATGTCTCATTCACACTCTACATGTCTCATACACACTCCTCATGTCTCATACACACTCTACATGTCTCATACACACTCCTCATGTCTCATACACACTCCTCATGTCTCATACACACTCCTCATGTCTCATACACACTCCACATGTCTCATACACACTCCACATGTCACATACACACTCTACATGTCTCATATACACTCTACATGTCTCATTCACACTCTACATGTCTCATTCACACTCTACATGTCTCATACACACTCTACATGTCTTAGTCACACTCTACATGTCTCAGTCACACTCTACATGTCTCAGTCACACTCTACATGTCTCATATACACTCTACATGTCTCATTCACACTCTACATGTCTCATTCACACTCTACATGTCTCATACACACTCTACATGTCTTAGTCACACTCTAAATGTCTCAGTCACACTCTACATGTCTCAGTCACACTCTACATGTCTCAGTCACACTCTACATGTCTCATACACACTCTACATGTCTCATACACACTCCTCATGTCTCAGTCACACTCTACATGTCTCAGTCACACTCTACATGTCTCATACACACTCTACATGTCTCATACACACTCTACATGTCTCATACACACTCCTCATGTCTCATACACACTCTACATGTCTCATACACACTCTACATGTCTCATACACACTCCTCACGTCTCATACACACTCCACATGTCACATACACACTCCTCATGTCTCATACACACTCCACATATCATATACACAATCCATATGCTTGTGAGATCACATGTGATGATTAAAATCCAGATTTTCTCATGCTAAGATTTTAATAGTAACCAGCCCTTTCAGCTCAGCTGGGCGCATCATTAAAAGTTTATTTTGATCACAGACTATTTTAAACCCTTATGCTCCGTTTCAGTCAAAATGCTCCATTTAAAGTTTGTAGTTCGAGCTGAACACTAATCGCATATGTGTTGCTACAGTTTCTTTAAATCATTTTTATATTTCTATTAAAAAGGGTCACTACAGAACTCTTATTTTATTGCCGTCGTTCTTTCCTCCAGATTTTGTCAGTCTGCCTTTGTTTCATGCTGTCTCTCCATCCCTTTCGTCCCTCTCCACATCCCCCACCTTTTCTCTGACCCTGTTTATCTCCACTTCTCTCCCAGGTTCTTTCTTCTCCTTTTCTATATCTCACTGTCTCTCCTACTGTGTCTCTAAATCAATTTGCTCCACCGCTCGGTTGCTTCTTCCCACCTTTTATTCTACTCTCCATGTGACTTTTTTTTCCCTCAGAATCTCTCTCTCTCTCTCTCTCTCTCTTTCTCTCTTCTTTTCCCCCCAATCTCTCTCACCGTTTATTTCCAGCTTTTTCTGTCTCTCCTTGTTTCAGTTTCCTCTGGCTTCCTCTCTCTCTCTTTCTCTCTGTCTCTCTCTCTCTCTCTCTCCCTCCCTGTCCCGCTGCCGTGTCCAGACTGGAACGGATCTCGCTAATTATCGGCGTGTTTTCAGCCGTGCATGTGACGCACAGCCAGCTGTTCTCAGCAAAAAAACGCACAGCAGAAACTGAGACGCCGTTTTCCAACTCACTCGTGCTGGGCGCGGCGAGCGCTTGTGTTGACAGTTTCTGACAGAATGGTGTCAGATTTGTGTGATGTGTGTGTGTGTGTGTGTGTGAGAGCGTTTGGAGAACTCGGCACCTGAGAAAGCTGGTAGCTATCCAGCACACACTCCTGCTGTGAAGAGTGGAGGCAGTGCGGTGTGAAACAGACTCTCCTCTCTCCAAACACAGCAGAAAGTTTTAATCACCAAGGGGAGCTTTAAATTTAGAACCGCACAGATCAAGTGCCATATGCTCTTCGAGAACCCGTTTAATCGTTGGACTGGCGCATATGTCACGGATCTGGTCTTTCTTCTTCACTCTGCATTGCGTTTTTTGCGGCGTTTACACGGACACCATGGCGAGCTCGATCTCTTTGGCCGAACATCCAACGATCGCACAATTGCTGCTAAATCTTCATCTTCCCGTCTTAACGACTTTTTTATTTTTTATCGGAAGTCCCCACACGGACCACACGTGGGCGCCACTACAACACGAAATTAACAACCGCTGCAGAATTCAGAAGAATTACGTAACATCGCGATGCCGATGAGGATTTTTATTCTTTTTTTTTTTCCTTCCATGGCATAAACGCGCTTACGTGAACCGAATAAAAGAAGTATAAGATTTTTTTTTCCTGCCCCCGCAAATCATTAATCTAATCACACAAGCTAATTAATTAGCATGCTAACTGGGTGGAGCACGAACACGGCGCTCTTTGTTGGCGCTCAGAACGAAAGCAGTCATTTTTAGATCAAACCGCAAGAAAGGGAACGAAGCTTTTGATCTAGCGGGTAAACAGCCGTACTTGCATAATTAGCTCGTGTGCGTATGAACACAAAACTCTCAGGGGTTTCAGTGAAGAAGCCACCGAGAGAAGAGAGAGAGAGAGAGAGAGAGAGAGAGAGAGAGAGAGAGAGGAGAAAACTTTCTTTACCCCTGGTTTTTTTTTTTTTTTTCGGTTTTCATCCTTCCCTTTCTCTTGAAAAATGAAGGAAATGCTACGACTGTCTCATTAAGAACAGTGGGGGGAAAAAAAGTGACAAATGTGCCTCATTAACTTTAGTCCTGCATTTTTCCTCAAAGCCAAAAAATAAATAAATAAATAATGTCAAAATAGTCAAGCGAGTACTGTGAGTATACAGTACAAGAGATAATAAGGAGGTAATGAGGCACTTGGAGGAAAATAAATTAAGAAGATATAATGCTCAGTTCCTGATTTGTGTGTGTGTGTGTGTGTGTGTGTGTGTGTATGTATGTGTGCCCTTTCACATCGACTGCTTTGTTCTGATAGCGTGTGGAAGTGTTATGTCCATATCTACTCCACCATCGATCACTGGAGACTGGGAGTGAGTGGCTTTAGCGTAAGCTTGTTCGGAACACTCTGCCATCGATTGTTTGGATCTGGACTTGTGTGGGGTCACTGCAGTTCTGTTCGGTCGATGAGCAAATCGGTTCACTTCCCTGCAGACAACGCGGTCGCGCGAACACTTTTCAGCGTCGGAGTCGGAGCCGCTGCCGCAGCTTAACGATCGGGTCGCGGCGGCGAAGACGGTACGATTTACATCTGGGAAGTTTGATTTATCCGACCGATTTGGATAATCGAGCTTCCCTGTTTGCAATTCGTTCATCTGTTTCTGTAGGGGAGGGGGGGGGGATTGTCTCCAATCATCCAACGGTTTGACTGATCTCCGTTGGACTAGTCTAATCTAGCTAGCAAGCAACGGAGGTCCGTTTTACCCCAAATCTTCCCCAAAATAATAAAAATACACACGTAAATCTTTCTGATTATTGCTTGTTTTCTACTTTCACGTTGAGCGCAATGCAGTTCGAGCTTACTCTGAATATTTTATGTTATTAAACCGTAGCTTTTCTGATACAGTTCCTCGTTTCGACTTTGTGAGGCGGGCCCTAAGGAGTCGTGACGAATCCCGGACAAATAAAAAAAAAAAATGATTCCGATCATCCAAGGTGGCAGTCGTATAAAATTAACGTCTTGAGCTGAATGTTATTTATTATTAATCTCACAATAACTACCTGACATATTTAGAATTTACAGTAACAATCTCAACATAACACGTACTATCTACGTTTAAAAAGCATTATAAGTATTAGAAATGCGAAGCACATGCATTCAGGATTCCCTTTTAAAGCGTTCACATCACAAGCTATTTTTGCACAATTAGAATTAAATCGTTTGTTTTTGCTTGGATCTGGTCTGTCGTTGATTTCCTGGGCAAATATTTTTTCACTACGCTACTCGTTTTCCAGTTTTGCCTTAAATCCAAATGAGAAATAAATCATCACGTTGCCCGTCTGAATGATTACGCTGACCGAAGATCTGCGTGTATGCACTGTGGAAAAGACACACACATTCCCATGTGACCATTCTCAATCATGTATCTGATCTAGAACCAGGTTTGAAAGTCTGCTGAAGTCTTATTTGAAAACCTGTATTGATATTGACTGGATACGTAGTCTCAATCCTCTCTCTCTCTCTCTCTCTCTCTCTCTCTCTCTCGCTCTCTCTCATGTTTCAGGGAAATTCGGAGGAGTTTTATCTTTTCGTTCCTCTGGCCGGAGCAGCTCGTCCGCGTCATCCTCCTTCAAGCGGTAAGATTGAACGTCACATGTTATCGAGGCAGTAAATGTCAGCAAAGCACAGTCTCTTAATCTAACTAAATTGTGCCCAAATGTCAAATGACAGAACTCGAACCACTTGCTCCAAATGTTATTTAATGTTGACCTTAAACCAAGAAGTTCAGGCCCGAACACACGGCTTCATCAGATCAGCCCAAGCAGTTTGCTTGCATGTTTATATTAAAACAGCTTTATTCGTGCTTGAACTCGCGTTCCAATTGATCAACTTCTCTAAGAGCTAATGGGATTTGTCCACGAGAGTCATGCGGCGCTCACACCGCCTTGCATATATAGACCGGTTTGTTTGGAATACCACGAGCTCGGAAAACATCGACCGAGAGTTTGTTTTGCGATCGAAGAACTCCAGGACTGAACACCAGTCGAATTTATGCAAATCATATTCTAATATATTCGTGTGTTGTTATGAGGTGGCGAATGATTTCTTCTTCCTCTTTATAACAGACTCGATTTACATTGTGCTTTGAAGTTTCAGCTCAGCAGGAGCCCGGATCGTTTGTAATGCAGTTTTAGGTCTAACTACAGATTAGTGAGGGTTATGATCATGTCACGAATATTTCGAAACTGCAACTGCCGTTCTAAAATATTCGTGACATCATATGGCACACTGATGCATCTTTATTCTAGCCGTGTTTATTATTTTGGATTGTTTTTGGGTTTTTTTTTTTTTTTTTTCTAAAATGGCCTCAAAATTCATGTTAAACAGCCGCCACACTTGGTACAGACGAGACAGACATAGTATTAGCCAGGAAAGCTATTCACACTGTTCAGTAAGAAGCTTTATATTTTGATTGTTTTTTTGTTGGAGTGAATGATGTTTCAGTGCTCTATGCTATATGAATATCAGGATGTGTTTGGATACACTCACTGGCCACTTTATTAGGAATGCCTGCTCATTCATGCAATTGTACAGTTGTGCAGCAGCAGCACAGTGCATACACCCATGCGGATCCACGTCAAAAAGCTTCCGTTATAACGTTATACAATGTTAACATCAAACATTAGAATGGGAAGGAAATGTAATCATCGTGGCATGGTCGTTGGTGCCAGTTGGGCTGGTCTGAGTATTTCAGAAACGGCTAATCTTTAGAGACTCTGTGAAAATCTCTAGTTTGCACTGAAAAAGAAAAGAAAACATCCCGTGAGCAGCTGATTCGCCTTGAGGAGAACGAGCGGGTTCAAATAACTAGAGGTCGACCGATAGCGGTAACTAAGTCGGGCGGCACATACCTGCCGATTAGTTTTTTTAAAATCAGTACTGAATGAGAACGCAACTCTCGAAGTAAAATATTGCTGAACTTTATTACAAAAATGAACAGTAAAACAGAAAAGCATCCCCAAACGCACAAAACGGGCCGAAGACCAGATCGGGTTCTGCTCCTGTCAGCCACGTGTAGAGTCGTCTAAGGCTACAGTAGGGTGCGCACAGACTTACAGACACTGCGACGGTTGAATAAAGATTTATGGGGGTTTTTTCCCCTCATCCTTTTTCCCAATCATTACCTGTAGAGAAGCCATGCCCACTGTATGTTAATGATTTCATGCCTGGCGCTGCTTCTATATGCTTCTCAGGTGTTCCTAATAAAATTCATGGCGCGTGTACTACACTTAGATAAACACAGGCTGTTCGAGACCAAACGACCGTCCTGCGTCAACTTAGTAGCCGTTAATCTTAGAATCTCCTCGAGCCGTGGTCCAGACTCAGCCTTTGATATTTCGTAAAAAGTTACAGCTGGCCACGACCCCTCTGTCAGAACAGTGCGGCGCGTCTGGCTGAAACATGCTCCGTGGGTGGGCACCTCTCACATTTGATGGATAAATTATATGATTTCCATAAAGAAGAAATACAATCGGAGAGCTTTTAAATATAGACCCGAATGACCTGAATATAGGCGTTTGAAAGTGCTCAGAAACTTGACATTTATACAGAACTGCTGTTATACTTTGTTCTATAACTTGGCTCTTAAATAACACCACCACCACCACCACCGTACCTACAGTACGAAGTTTTAAATAGAGGACTAATCAGCTTTTATTGCGTCAATGTCTTATTAGAACACTAGAATTGTTGTGTGTGTGTGTGTGTGTGTGTGTGTGTGTGTGTGTGTGTGTGTGTGTGTGTGCTTAGTTCGACTCGATTCAATTCCGTTTGTATGGTGGATTTAACAAAAGCAATTGCCATAAAGCAGCTTTACAGAAATTGGAATGCTTTTAGATGCCTAATAAATGGCGAGGATAAAACTCCCTGAGAGGACATGAGGAAGAAAGGAGACTGCAAATGGGACCTCTCACTTAGAGTGTACATATTTACCAACACTATGTATTCTAGCTCAGAATATTGTGTTACAAGTGTGCTAACAATATATATATATATATAGGTCATGGAGGACCGTGGTGCTGTAAGTTTGCTCAGAGTTTTGAAGGTAAACAGATCGGTCTAGAGAGAACCAGAGTGAAACGCAAACAGGAAATTTTACAGTGAGACGAACGACTCATTCTACAACTTTACCAAGCACCTCAGGTTGAGGGTATTGATCTACAATGAGATCATTTCACATTTAATATAACTGTAAGGATGTAAAATAGAGAAGAGCCGATGGAAAGTAGAGCACGAGTCCAAAGTCTGAGCGCACGGTCGATAATGCTAACCCGATGATATTGCGTAAACGATATGATATACCCACAATCTCGTCTTTTGTTTCATCCCATTAATTTCCAATTCATATTCGATATGTTGAAGATGGATTTTGTGTTCTGATGCTTTGAAATGTTACTGGGAGTCACATGAAGACACGCCATGTTGAGGTTAATATGTGCTATTTGACTGCTATCCTGACCTGTCGTTCAAAATGTCCTCAAACCTACCGAACAGTACCAGTCTTCTGGCTTTTCTAGATTAGTAAACACACCATTAAACTAAAGCGCGTCGCATCTGACGGGTAAATGAACTCACCCAATCACGTCCTATATGCGATTATTCAGATATATATACACAATATACACAGAGCGGTTCGAGAACGGACTCCAGCCCAGAACCATGACTGTGGAAAATGTCTGAGAGTGTAGCTTTAAATATATTTAAGAGGAGCAGACCTCATACACTGAACATTGAGGTTTATTGTATTTGTTTACAAGGTGGAACAGGTTAACGGTTGTTTTTTTTTTTTTTTTTTTGCATACAGTCTGTAAAATGAACTGAAAATATTACATGTAGTTTATCAGAAGGTAAATGAATGTGCCATGGCTCACACTATGTTCCTAAATTCTGTCATAATAGACAAGCTCAAGTCTTCTCATGTCTACTTGTGTGTTATATTGTGGAACGTTAACGTTACCATCTCTTAAAAAACAACCAAAACTTCAATCTGTTTGGTCAGAGTTTTCAGTTCGAGCTGAAGTCCATGACAACATTCACGACAACAGCCGAAAGCTTTGAGAGAGCCTGTCAGTGTGATCCGATGATGCTTCACAGACAATGTTAAAATATCCGTCACTAGTGTAACTCCAGATTATTGTATTATGAGTATACTGACAACAGTAGTGACTGAAATGCATAAATTTATTCCCTGAAAACCGAGCTGTTTCAGTTATTAAAGCAGCGCTAATTCCAGTATGCTGACACATTCCACCAACTTCAGCTACTCGATCACTTTCGGTGAAAACAAAAGTACTATCTATGTTCCATGTTGGATTATTGTGAACTGGGTTGAGATGGAAACTGCAAGTTGGATTGGATTGGTGTCGAATTTGGCAGTCACCGATTACGTTTCCTGCGCCCAGTTCTACATGTTCTATATTTTATGGCAGCACTGATAATGGCACTTTCATATTCATGTTTATTTAATCATTTTTTTTAAACAGTGCATGGTCACATTTTATGCTACATGCTGTTAACATTATTGTTTAGTAACGTGCATCATTAAGATACAAATAGAATTTATTAATAATGATAATAATAATAATCCATTCATCCATTTTCTGTACTGCTTATGCTTACTGGGTCATGGGGAACCTGGAGCCTATCCCAGTGAGCATCGGGCACAAGGCGGGTACACCTTGGACACAGTGCCAATCCATTGCAGGACACAATCTCACACACATTCACACACTCATTCATACACTACAGACACTTTTGGACACGCCAATCAGCCTACCATGCATGTCTTTGGACTGGTGGAGGAAACCGGAGTACATGGAGGAAACCCCCAAAGCATGGGGAGAACATGCAGACTCCACACACCCAGGGCAGCAACGGGAATCGAACCCCAGACCTGGTGGTGTGAGACGATTGTGCTAATCATAATCAAACCATCATGCCCAATATTATTATTATTATTATTATTATTATTATTATTATTATTATTATTATTATTTTATTATTATTATTAATTATAATAATAATAATAATAATAATGATTTTGTTTCTTTAATCTTTTTTCCATCCATTTTCATTGAGACCTCATTAGCACATAAAGGACTAAATGAACTAATTAATTCAACATGTATTAATTAAGAGTTGACAATTAACTTCATCTCTCTCTCTCTCTCTCTCTCTCTCTTTCTCTCTCTCTCTCTCTCTCTCTCTCTCTCTCTCTCTCTCCCTCTTTCTCTCTCTCTCAGGTGGTCTCTGTACTATTCACACCCTCTTGGGGGCAGATGTAGTGTGAGAAGGGTGCATGTCTAAAGGTCTAACATCGTCATGACACTAGCATGACCCCATCCGAAGAGTCTCCGCTCTGGGTGAGTGAACATTCACTGTAATTCACCCCCTGGACATTCTCTCAGTTGGATAAAGATCTTTCCTCTACGGTTTGCTCCGAACGCCTGCCGTTCCACTCATTAAGCTTTATCTATTCGTTATCTAGTTTGCCTGGAATTACGTCCAGGGTTGAACACTTTTTGTAGTAGAAAGTCAAGGTGAGTGGCAGTATAGTCTCGCTCCATCCTCTGAGGTTCCGCTGAGATGTCCGTGTGCATGCAGAGAACACGGACTGATTCATAAAACCGAGACCTGGATCTGAAATACAATCGGTTATTATTATTATTATTATTATTATTATTATGATCGCTGCTGTTGTTTATTTGTTTATTTATTCGTGGTATCAGGATTTCTCGCATGGGAACATGCAGTAACACTTTCCTAATAGAATCATTGCAGTATTGCCCATAAGTGCCAAATGGTGAGCACAAAAAAAACCCCCAAAAACCCCAAGCATTAAAATCCCATCTGAGCACTTGATACCAGCTCTTCTGTGCAGTATGGGGATTAGTGTTGTGCAGGTAGAAGGCACATATTAAAACAGCATTTTAGGAGAAAACAGCAGCAATAATCAAGCTGTTTGTGTTGGGTTGTTTTTTTTTGTTGTTGTGACATTGCTGGTTCTTTTCTCCAGCTCTTCCATTTCAAGCTCCATTTGCTTCTGAATGAGCTCATTGATCTCTCAGCAGGAAAAAAAAACAAATATATATATATATATATATATATATATATCTGTATCGACGCCTCTGCGCCACCTTGAACCGTTCTACAATACGGCTGAATAGGGCTCATTACGTCTGATCATAATTAAACTAATTATCTATTCTAATGGAGGGAGGGAGGGGGAGAGAGAGAGAGAGAGAGAGAGAGAGAGGATGGATGGATATCGCAGATGCTGAAAGAGTCAGATGGTGTACAATTTTCAGTGTATTATATGTAAAAAAAAAAAATAATAATAATAATTTGTTAATTAATAAATGCAGAACAAACGCTCAAAATGAAGTGATGTTTCGAACTGGGCGTCAGTTCGAAAAATTCCTGCCTGCAGCGTGCAGGAAGTGTTTCCTGGATCAGGATTGTAACGCCGTGCTCATGTTTCCAGTCCGGAGCTGTTTGATCACACTGGCACTGATCTGTAGCTCATTCTCATCAACACTCTGACCTTCTGCCACGGCGTGACTCCATCCATCACCCTCAGCTGAGCCGCTGGAGCACTTCATCCGTTCTGATTAGAACGTTCTTACAGCTTCACCCAAACGCTGAATAAAATCTGATCCAGCGATGAGTTCATTAATACAGCAGTCCCCAACCCCTGGTACCGGTCCGTGGGTCATTTGGTACCGGGCCGCACAGAAAGAATAAATAACTTACATTATTTCCGTTTTATTTATTACCTGGATCTGAAAAATGACCGGATTCTCTCCGTTACGTCCTTCTACGACTCTTGACGCATGTCAAGACGCTTGTCTCGGTCACGTGATACGTTGAAACCTTACCATAGAGACCAGAGAGCGTTAGGGGGGAGAGAGGATGTAACGTGGACGCTGCTAATAAAGCTGCGATTTCACATTGGATTCACGTTTATTATTATATTTTTAAAATACCCAGTTTTTATGCCGGTCCGATCATTTTATTTAGTTGTATTTATCCGCCACACCTTAAAGGCCGGTCCGTGAAAATATTATCTGATATTAAACCGGTCCGTGGCGCAAAAAAGGTCGGGGACCGCTGCATTAACAGACATTTTTTTGAACAGTTTGATCAGTGTAAATTGTTTTTATTTTTTTTCCCATTTAGTACTGGCCTTCAGATAAATAAGAGATTTACGTGTCTCTCAGAAAACAACATTCTAATAATTTACACCAATCATCTTGTTTGAAAGTTTACCCCCCCCGGCTCATAATGTATCGTGATGCCTTCTTGAGCATCAGTGAACTATACCCCTACTCTTTTACGATAAGTGTCCTGGGATTTTTAATGACCACAGAGTCAGGATCTCGGTTTAACGTCTCATCAGAAAGATAGTTGTTATTTATTTTTTATTAAGGTATAGTATCCCTGTCACTATACTGGGACATCAGGACCCACACACACCACAGGGTGAGTGCCCCCTGCTGGCCTCCCTATTACCACTTTTCAGCACCTACCTTAGTTTTCTCCAGGCGGTCTCCCATCCAGGTACTGGCCAGCCTCAACCTTACTTAGTGTCAGTGGGAAACCAGGCGAGAACTGCAGGGAGATATAGATTTGGCATTTATTCATTTATTATGCTTTCTCTGTTAATGTTTATTATTATTATTAATATTAATAATAATAATAATAATAATAATAATAATAATAATTTATATTTATATTTGAGTAATGTAATATCAATAATCATAATAATAATGCACATTAATTGTTATCGTCATTATTATTGTTATCGTCATTATTATTATTATTATTATTATTAATAATAATAATAAGAAGAAGAAGAAGAAGAAGAAGAAGAAGAGCAGTATTAATAATATAAATAATAATAATTATTATTATGGCATCTTCTTTTTTAATTAATATGTACATGTATGTATGCATACAGTATAATGCATTCAGAATTATTTTATTTCTACACACTGATATACATTTTCAGAATTTTTTCGCAGTAGATTTCACAGGGGGAAAAAAAAAGTGTTGCTTTTACACACACCCGAGAGACGACAGTGATGTGAACACACACAGCGTCGGAAGCGGCCATTTTTAGCTCACAGAACAGCTTTAGACCACTCCAGCACCCGAGTCTGAGAAAACACACACACACACACACACACACACACACACACACACACACACACACACACACACACACACACGTACACACACACACACACACTCACAGCTCACTCACACTGCTACATTATCAGCTTCCTATTTAAAACGCCCTAAAGGATGATGTCATTCCCTGAGAAAGTCGTGCTACACATCGTGTGCGGTAATAAAGAGGACAGCACAGAACACTTACACAGAAATTGAGCTTTTAACATTGTGAACCTGTACATTACGTCCTCTGTTCTCATGTGTCTCTCTCTCTGTCTCTCTCTCTGTCTGTCTGTCTGTCGTGCCCTCCACTAATAAAAATTGTCTTTATTGTTTTACCTTTTGATCTTTTGAAATAAATAAATAAATAAAATACATAAATCATGAAAATGCTCTGCTCTCATAGATATCAAATAATTGCAAACACAACACAGGTTTATAAAAAAAAATCTGTTAAATATAGGTGTGCAACAATTATTGGCACCCCATGAATTAATATGAGAAAAATATATTTGAAGTATTTCCACTGACATTTTATGTATTTATTTATTTATTTGTTTATTTTTTTGTACACCTCGGTGACTAGGAACAATAAATTGTTCAACCACGACTTAGGGTTAGGGCAAAATAATTGAGTGGGCAAAAAAAATCTCTAAGGATCACAGCTGGAGAATTGCAGAAGTTAGTTGGGTCTTGGGGTCAGAAAGTGTCCAAAACTACAATCTGAAGTCACCTACATCACCACAAATTGTTTGGAAGGGTTTCAAGAAAAAAGCCTCTACTCTCATCCAAAAACAAACTCGAGCGTCTTCAGTGTGCCAGACACTACTGGAACTTCAAATGGGATCGGGTTCTATGGTCAGATGAAACCAAAATAGAGCTTTCTGGCGATAAACACCAGAGGGGGTTTTGACGTACAGAGTGGTAGTCATATGGAAAAGTACCTCATGTCCACGGTTAAATATGGTGCTGGATCTTTAATGTTTTGGGGCTGTTTTTCTGCCAGAGGATCTGGACATTTTATTAGGATACATGGCATCATGGACTCTATCCAATATCAACAGATATTAAATGAACACCTGACTGTCTCTGCCAGAAAGATTAAAATGGGCCGTGGTTGGATCTTCCAGCAGGACAATGATCCAAAACATCCATCAGAATCAACACAAAAATGATTTACTGACCACAATATCAAGGTCCTGCCCTGACCATCCCAGTCCCCTGACCTGAAACCCATATAAAACCTGTGGGGTGAACTGAAGAGGAGAGTCCACCAGCGTGGATCATGAAATTTGAAGGATCTGGAGAGATTCTGTATGGAGGAACGCTCTCAGATCCCTCACCACGTATTCTCCAACCTCATCAGGCGTTATAGGAGAAAGCTCAGAGCTGTTATATTGTCAAAGTGCGGTAGTACAAAGTATTGACTAAAAGGGTGCCAATAATTGTTTCACAATTATATTTAACAGATATATTTTTTTCTAATCCTGTGTTGTGTTTGATATCCATGAGCGCAGAGTATTTTTGTGAACAAAAGATCAAAAGGTTAAACAATAGACAATTTTTTCACAGTCTTCCTTGCTCATATTTACCAAGGGTGCCAATATTACTGGAGGGCACTGTATCTCTCTCTCTCTCTCTTTCTCTCCTCTCTTTCTCTCAATCATGTATTTATTTTATACTTTCGCGCCTCTATCCATCCTCTCACTCGCATTTCCTGTTCTTTTTGTATATTTGTCTGTCTTTCTCTCTCTTAAGTATTCAATTTCATTCTTTTTTTCTTTGCCTCTCTTTCTGTCTCTCTCTTAATTATTTTCTTTCTTTCTTTCTTTCTTTCTTTCTTTCCTCCATCTGTCTCTACGTTCAGCAAGAGTACTATGCTTCCACTTCTGTAAGTCGCTCTGAATAAGGACAGCTGCCAAATGAGCGTTTAAGTGTTATTAAAGTCGTGCTTCTAAATGATTTTTATGTACACTCGCGGCAGCTGCGGCTAGAAGGCCTCAGATGTGTGTCACGGTGTATGTTCGAGATAAGTGGAGGAGGCAGGAAAATGCTGGTTCTAGAGTTGAAATGAGGAAATGGTGAGTGGAAGACTCGAGGAAAGAGTAAGTGACGAGAGGAAATGTTTCACGCGCGAGTGCGGTTGAGAAGCGGACTGGATTTGCATTTTGCATTTGGAATTGGTCAGTAAGTACGCAAGTAGAGTTCCACAGAGGCCACACCTACTCTATTTCACTCCACGCGACATTTCAAACCAAGTAGAAGTAAGAAGGAAAGTTTGGCTCGTGAAGCACTTCACACACGGCTGATGACGGACCATCTGTAACCCAGTGCTTCATAATTAACCTCACGCACAGCCCACTCAGACTCTTTCTGAGAATTCAGTCCAAATCACTCTGTTGATTAGCTGATTTTAGCCGATTAGCTGTGTTTTTTGGAGGCAGAGAAGAAGAAATACAGGGATAGAGAGACGTGAAAACGGATGTGTTTGTGTTAATGTAATGAGTTACTGATCTATAGAAGGCCACACTGCTGTAAGGTGTAGCATTTTGCTGTATTGAACACACCAGATTCAGGACTTGTGCCTTAGCAAAGCCTTCACGGTGACGCACAGGTGTGTGTTTACAGGTCTGTCCACCAGATGGCAGTATAAACCTTCGAAACAAAATCACAGTAGGTCTTTGAATATTTAGCATCAGGTCTATGAGGTTATCTTGTTTACATTGATCTCATGCATAATTTAAACTAGAAGCATCTCTCTCTATCTCTCTCTCTCTCTCTCTCTCTCTCTCTTTCTCTTCAGCTTGTTTCATTAATGAATGAATTGCTGTTTGTCTCGAGTTGAGGCTTCTGTTCACCTGCAATGGAATCCTCCTGAAATGAAAGCCCCTGCTTTGAACTCATTTTCATTTAGCTGAGTTTATGCAACTGTTTATTTCAAATACTTCCTTGTAAATAACTAGGACTCACTAAATAAGAAATCTGTTGTTTTTAATTCTGATTTGGGCTATGTGTTCATTTCTTCAGTTTCAGAAAATCTATTTGTCCTCTATTTGTTTGAGAGGAATGACGTCACCTATTTGGGAATTAAAAGCACATCATGGAATGCATGTTTAAAAAATATATATGTGTTATGCTACTTTTAGACAGCAGATGGCAGTGATGTCACCATCTCTGTCTTTCTCTCTCTCTCTCTCTCTCTCTCTCTCTCACACACACACACACACCCACTCTCATCTTGATGTAAAACTCGCACTTGGTATTACAGACAATATTTGTTTAGTGTATTTGTCTTTTCAATGCTTCGGCAATTACGTAACTGCTGGAACAGACATGTCAGGAATCCTCACTGAATTGAGAGAGAGAGAGTGAGAGAGAGAGTGAGAGAGAGAGAGAGAGAGGGGCGCATTTCATCAAAAAATTGTAACTCCCATGTCTGACATATCTCTCTTTCTCTCTCTCACACACACACACACACACACACACACACATATTTTACCCAACAAATTGAAATGACAAACAATAACATTTGTATATGCCTAGTCTTTGAAAATAAAACATAATACATAGAACACGTACAAACAATATAAACACTAATATGCATTTAATTAGTTTAAAAACTGACAATCACTCTCTCTCTTTCTCTCTCTCACTCTCTCTCTCTCTCTCTTTCTCTCTCTCTCTCTCTCACACTCTCTCTCTCTCTCTCTCTCTCTCTCTCTCTCTCTCTCTCACACTCTCTCTCTCTCTCTCTTTCTCTTTCTCTCTCTCTCATCCTTTCTTTGTCTCCACTTTGCGTGTGTCTCAGGTTTGTCTTTTTCTCTGCAAACCTAAAAAAAAATATTTCCTAGAAGCAATGGAGTGCAGATGAATGGCATAGGCAAGGATAAAGTATATTTGGGCTACATCTCTTCTAACAAGGTTCTACCAGAGAACCATTGTTGGTTCCTGAAACAAGGCTGTTGTGCATCCTAAGAGTGTACCTTAGGATAATAGGATGGGCTACTCCCATCCTTCTGTTCTATCCCCAAATCCTATGAAGTGTTGTTTTATCGTTGAAGAGCCGGGGGGGGGGTTGGGGGAGAGAGTGCGTCGGTGCTCATCCTTCCCCCACTGCCTTCTGCTCCTCTAAAATCACCAGATTCTTATCTCACTTTTGCTGACTTAAGCATGAGGAGCTCCTCTCTGACCTGCTAGTCACCGGATCAATGCCACCACAGCGCCCGGAGAGATTCAGTTTAATCACCTCACCTCCTTAAACAGAAGTTCCCCAGAGGTCAGATCATGGTCCGCTCTTATTCTCATTATACAGCGCATCACTGGGCTTAATGATCACATGACCTCTAAAAGCAGTGCTGACCTGCTTGTCCAAGCGTTAGGTCCTTCAGGCATCAGTATTTATCCTGACAAAACAGATAAACATTATAATTATTATTACTAGTACCAGCTGAATTAAGCACATTTGTCATTTCCAAATGACATGTTAGAAGTAAACGAGCATCCTTCATACTTGTTAGGAGCTAAAAATATAGTTGCGTAATTATGTCAATTGGATCTTCTCCTCTGAGCATGCTCAGTGTGTGTTTACACAGCGTCCAGGCAAGCAAATCAGTGTACTATTCATGGGCTAGAATAGGAATGATGAGGAGATGTAGGGTGTGTGATGAGGAGAGTTGTTGTCAGAAATACACAAAACACACACACACACACATACATGTGTGTCTTAGTATCCTTGTGAGTACCTTCCATTCAAATAGCTATTACTCTAGCCAATGAACGCTATGCCTACTGAAGCTATACCTGACCCTAACCCTAACCTAAAGCTCAGCAACCAGAAGGAAATATACTGTAGGTTGGGGGGGAAATGTCCACATATCCTCACAAGGTCAAACTCTTGTACACATTTATATACTGTATATAACACCATCGTAATATTAACCATTGAAGTGTGGGATTGTTAAGTAGTTCGCACTGAGAGCTTTTTATGTTCGGCCAAGTTTTATTTATTTACTTTATTTTTAATCCTAGGTTGAACTCTGGGTTGAGGAGACTTTCCGAGTAGGAATTCCGAGTTTCCTTCATTTGTTCTGATCAAGTGAGTTACAAGCGTGCTTTGAACACGCACTACGGGTCAGCTCCGTCGGAATGTCTCGGAATAAACATTAGACACGGTTATTTCCGCAGAAGGGTTTAGAAAAAAAGATCTAGTAGGTTAATCTTTTAGGAAGACCGCCAGTCCGAGCATACGCCCAAATGAACACTGGAACGTGGTTGTAGAAACGGTAAAAACCTTAAGGTCTTAAGGATTCGAATCCTATTGTTAACGAGTGGTCTGAATTAAAGAGAACCAGTCCATGTGCGTAAACGTGAGAGTATGAATGAGTTTGAAATGCGTGAAAGAAGGTCCAAAATTCTCTAGCAACCGCTCCAATTAAATAATTGGACTTTACAAGCTCAGACCTGATACTTTCACCAGGGGAGGCCTCGCCGAATATTAATTGTATTAATACGACCGACTTGGAAAATAGTCAATTCCCAGCCATCCCACCCAATTCCACAGTCAAATTAAACCCTCGCTTTCCTCATTCAGGCATGAAAACACTTAATTCATGTTTTTAGAACGTTGTTGTTTGTGAGCAACAATGGACCTTGTTTGTTTAAATCCATCTCACCGATGGGACATCTTATTTTCACGACCACCAACTGCCAGATAAATTAAATCGTAGCTTATTCTATCTTTGAGTACGAATGAATACGTCTGCACGGCTCCTTGATTAGACAAGGCAGTAATCGATTCAAGAAACAGATGGTCAGATGAGCTCCTGATTCCGAGCTTCAAAGCCTGACGTGAAAATGAAAAGTAATGTCTTTGTGGAAAATTCCCAATATCCTCTCTATCTGTTTAAAAAAATTAGGCACATCAATGCTGGAACGTAATGGAAATGCCACAGAAGAACTTTCATTCTTGCATTCTTGGTTATTATGACCCTGATTTACCTACATCTCTTTGCATATTAGCTTGTGTGTACACTTTTATTAAGTAGTAGATGGATATACTTGTGGGCCAGAGCATGTCCAAGTTTTTGGGCGGGTTTTGTACGCTGTTCCCGTTATGCTCTTGTAAGTACAAACGGTGGTTTGAGGATGAACAACCAGTGAACCGACGGCAAGGTCCTGGGCATCCGATTCTCAGTGATACGCGTGGGGAGCGAAGGCGGTAAGCGTCCGATCCCACAGAAGAGCTACGGTATTACAAATTGCTGAAAAAGTCCATGCTGGCTATGAGAGAAAGGCGTCAGGACACACAGTGCACAATATGAGACTGCGTAGCCACAGACCGGTCAGAGTGCCCATGTTGACCCCTGTCCACCAGCGAAAACGCCTACAATGGGCACATACAAGCTGGTGGAGGAAGTGTGACGTTCTGCGCAGGGTGTTATTTGAAATGTACCACCTACTTACAGACCAAGTACACATCTTCATGGCAACAGTATTGTTCCTTGGTACACTGCAAAAATTGTTCAGGGAAAGTTTAAGGACGATGAGGAAGAGGCCTCCGGATTCCCCAGATCCCGATCCACTAGAGTACCTGTGCAACTTACAGGACTTAAAGGATCTGCTGCTAATATTTTGGTGCCGGATACCACAGCACACGTTGAGAGGTCTTGACGGGTCAGAGCTGTTTTGGTGACACAAGGGGAACCTGACAGGCAGGTGGCTTTAATGTAATCAGCGTACTGTATGTCTAATAAAGTGACCACTCAGGTTAGATACTTGTGTCTTTTAAAATCGTTAGAAGTTTTGAGAAATGTTTTCCATATTTTCTAATAGCACACACATCCTTTGCACTTCCTGATTCCTAAACGGGCAAACATGAAAGCTAGTTTCTACAAGTATGATTCAGTATTTCCAGTGTCTGCTCACGTGGCAAGATGACAAAAATATTTGAATGGAATCTTTACAACCCCAGAGTACTGTCACACAGAGATTTTCCTCTTCTCCTATTCCAACACTCATTCAGACACTTGAAAGGAAATAGAGAGTCAAGGCACAAGGCCAGACTTGTGGGTGCCTAAGGGCTTTTGCTCAAGGGCTCACTCTTAGTAACCAAGTAGCAGTACAGGGGCTCAGTCTTCAAGGCTCGCCCATAAATCCATGCCAGTCTGGAACTTGAACTCCATAACCACCATGAAATCAGACAACAGTTGGAATATTCACATATTATTAGGAAAACAATACAAGGTATTAGTTGATCTACATAGGTGTAGATTTGGGTGGATGTGGAACTTTCTTGATAGCTGAAATATCCCTGCCAACATTTGGGACTGTAATGAAGGGTCAAACGGATGATAATTGCTTTAGGTGTCGACGCATGCTTCATTCAGTCAGACTCGGCGCAAGTCTCTTGTAGGTTCGAATCTGCTTTGAAGGGTGTCATTACTCATTCAGGGAATGACAGTAGCTATGAACGATGTGTACGTAGCTTGCAGGCTAATGGTTAGAAATGACAGAAAGCATTCATTCTGTTTTTACACTATATAAATGGTTAACAGGGGGGAAAGAAAAAAAAAAGAACATCCTAGCTGGCTAGCTACTAGTATTGTGTGTATTTTTGAATATCCTTTTTAACTAGCTAGCTGTAAGATTTGCTAGATGTAAACTGACACTGGAAAAAAAGGGTACTAAACTGTACTTTCATGTCGTGTACCGTCAACGGTACACGTTTTGTAATGTAACTTTTACCTTGAAAGGTGTATATAGGTGGGCGCACGGTGGCTTAGTGGTTGGCACGTTCGCCTCACACCTCCAGGGTCCGGGGTTCGATTCCCACCGGGAATTCGGGACCATGTGTGGGACCATGTGTGTCTCCCCGTGCTGTGGGGGTTTCCTCCGGGTACTCCGGTTTCCTCCCCCAGTCCAAAGACATACCTGGTAGGTTGATTGGTGTGTCTAAATTGTCAGTAGTGTCTGAATAGGTGTGTGATTGTGTCCTGCGATGGACTGGCACCCTGACTGGTGTACTGTACCCCGCCTTGTACCCGATGCTTCCTGGGATAGGCTCCAGGTTCCCCCGTGACCCTGAAGAAGGAATAAGCTGTAGAAGATGGATGGCGTATATAGGTTTGAAAATGAACGCATGGTAACTTAGATCATTTTTAAAGGTACAAAAGAGGTACTATTGATGGTACCACCTCAGCGATTTTTTTTTCTTTCGTGAAATGGTACTGTAAATGGTACTGTATGTGTATTTTACTTGTTTTTTTTTCTGAATCTATGTACATAGTGGGGACCATCGAGTCCCCACGAATGTGAAATTAAAATACAATGAGCATAAGAGGAAAACATATTGGTATGAAACGTGTCTCAAAAACAGTAGCGTACCATCATATTGTGCACCCTTGGTATAACTGTGATTGGACGCTTGGCTAATAATTAAAAGCCTCTGCATTTATATGACCTTTCTTTCATGTACCCATGTGTTCAAGTTATCTTATTGACTCCGTTTCTCCTTTTTGAATAATTTTTTTTATTATGTAATATATGAGAGTAAAGTCTAAGTGACCACTGAAGAAGTGGTAAACTCATTTTACTTTGATAACCTCTAAGTTCCCTCAATCAGTCACAAGTCAGTCAGATCTGTCCATGCGTCCGATGCTATCAAAACAATCGATGTTCCTCGCCGACGCGCTCATCAATAACCTCGGTGTGTGATGTTTCCTTGATGATGGTAGTGTCGAGCTCGACAGAGCATAGTGACTGTAGCCATTGTGGCTCGTTGTCCGGTCACACTTCACAAACCCTCACCTTCTCCGCACGACCTTTGCGTAAATCTGGCGAATCCAATCTGCATGCAAAATGGGGAGAGGATATTTTATGGTGCTTCTTGATGTGCTGAATATGCACACGAGCGGTGATGGGGGTTGAAATAGAGAGGAGGTGATGTTGGAGAGAATACTGGAGTTTGATGGTGAATGTTGGTGTGTGTGTGTGTAGGTGAATACTGGAGTTTGATGGTGAATGTTGGTGTGTGTGTAGGTGAATACTGGAGTTTGATGGTGAATGTTGGTGTGTGTGTGTGTGTAGGTGAATACTGGAGTTTGATGGTGAATGTTGGTGTGTGTGTGTGTAGGTGAATACTGGAGTTTGATGGTGAATGTTGGTGTGTGTGTGTGTAGGTGAATACTGGAGTTTGATGGTGAATGTTGGTGTGTGTGTGTGTGTGTAGGTGAATACGGGAGTTTGATCGTGCATGATGTGTAATTGTTGGTGAATGCTGACAGGTTTATGCTCGTAGGTGACTGGTGATCTATAAATGAACCCGTGTGCCATGTTGATAGTCTGTCTTGTTTCCTGGTCTTTCAGTTCTCAACCCTGGGATGTAAACTGCAGAATGAACCTTTCGAACAGGTAAGGTTTTCTTCTTCAAAACTTGTTAAATTGACATCTTTTACCATCTGGAACTGGAGATATCTCTCCATGAACTGTTGTATAGTAAAAGACAATGGAAGGAGGTCGAGGTGATGAAAGCGAAAGGCATAGACAGCACCGGGGAGACAGAGTGACAGAATGAGGAGGAAGGCGAGAGCGAGGCGGATCTTAGAACAACCTCAAAAGACCTGCTGAAGTGGCGCGATTTTTATGAAGGTGCAGCCATGAGCCTGACGGATATGAGAATATTTCACCGGCTTCAATACAAGCGATATTAACCCAAATCACTTTCAATTATTCACTTCATGAGAATAATATCTTTTCATTCATACCGCTCTCTGTATAGATCCTGACTGTCCTAAAGGAATGGATATTACCTGACAAACCAAAAGAAAAAAACGTGACGTGACGTGTATAATTCTGCAATAGAGAGCGTATCGCTGCAGAGATGCTCATTTCCCAGCGCTACTTTAACTGGAAACGAATTGTATTCGACTGGATATAGAACCCACAGATGGTGTCCAATCATCTTATGTTTGATCAAACTAATTAACTGATTAACACTTTTCTTATTAGTTAGCATTTCTGACTCGTCTGCGGTTCATTAAAAATTCCTCGCGTGCACTATTTTGAGCTCTTAGCAGCACCGCTAGCTTGGACAGTGAAGCTAGTATTTATCGTTTACACACGGTGCATACACGGTATTTAAGCAAGCATTTAATAACAATACTTCGTCGCAACGGAAAGACAATAGCTCCGAGTCCCAGTTCGGACAAAATTTCAATCCTCTGCTCGGACACGTTCGAATCATCGGGTCTTTATCAAGCCATTTGTTAGGCTATTAGGGGATTCATTAAAGAACTTTCATCCCTGGTTTCCAGCTGTTTAGGGAACGTTAAGGCCCAGAATGCAGCTTTAATTTCAGGTCAAATGCGATTGACTTTCATGTTTTTATTTTCAGAATCAAAGCGCTTAAAATCGTTACACATGAGCTCGTCACTGGTTTCAAAGCGGAGTTCTTTTATAAAACGTCCTTCCCTGCTTTCCACGAGAAACATAATAAGGCTAGAAAATTGTGTGTGTGTATATATATATATATAAAATGTCTATAATATATATATATATATATAAAATGTCTATAATATATATATATATATATATATATATATATATATATATATATATATATATACAGTGGTGTGAAAAAGTGTTTGCCCCCTTCCTCATTTCCTGTTCCTTTGCATGTTTGTCACACTTAAGTGTTTCGGAACATCAAACCAATTTAAACAATAGTCAAGGACAACACAAGTAAACACAAAATGCAATTTGTAAATGAAGGTGTTTATTATTAAAGGTGAAAAAAAATCCAAACCATCATGGCCCTGTGTGAAAAAGTGATTGCCCCCCTTGTTAAAACATACTATAACTGTGGTTGTCCACACCTGAGTTCAATTTCTCTAGCCACACCCGGGCCTGATTATTGCCACACCTGTTCACAATCAAGGCATCACTTAAATAGGAGCTGCTTGACACAGTAAGGTCCACCAGAAGATCCTTAAAAGCTACACATCATGCCGAGACCCAAAGAAATTCAGGAACACTTGAGAAAGAAAGTAATTGAGATCTATCAGTCTGGAAAGGGTTATAAAGCCATTTCCAAAGCTTTGGGAATCCAGCGAACCACAGTGAGAGCCATTATCCACAAATGGCGAAGACATGGAACAGTGGTGAACCTTCCCAGGAGTGGCCGGCCACCCAAAATTACCCCAAGAGCGCAGCGGCGACTCATCCAAGAGGTCACAAAAGACCCCACAACAACGTCCAAAGAACTGCAGGCCTCACTTGCCTCAGTTAAGGTCAGCGTTCATGCCTCCACCATCAGGAAAAGACTGGGCAAAAATGGCCTGCATGGCAGAGTTCCAAGGAGAAAACCACTGCTGAGCAAAAAGAACATCAAAGCTCGTCTCAATTTCTCCACAACACATCTTGATGATCCCCAAGACTTTTGGGACAACATTCTGTGGACCTATGAGACAAAAGTGGAACTCTTTGGAAGGTGTGTGTCCAAGTATATCTGGCGTAGAAGGAACACTGCATTTCATAAAAAGAACATTATACCAACAGTAAAATATGGTGGTGGTAGTGTGATGGTCTGGGGCTGTTTTGCTGCTTCAGGACCTGGAAGACTTGCCGTGATAAAAGGAACTATGAATTCTGCCGTCTACCAAGAGATCCTGAAGGAGAATATCCGACCATCTGTTCGTGTACTCAAGCTGAAACGAACTTGGGTTCTGCAGCAGGACAATGATCCTAAACACACCAGCAAGTCCACCACCGAATGGCTGAAGAAAAACAAAATGAAGACTTTGGAGTGGCCTAGCCAAAGTCCTGACCTGAATCCTATTGAGATTTTGTGGTATGACCTTAAAAAGGCCGTTCATGCTTGAAAACCCTCTAATGTAACTGAATTAGGACAACTTCGAAAGATGAGTGGGCCAAAATCTCCCCTCCGGACGCTGTAAAAGCCTCATTGCACGTTATCGTAAACGCTTGGTTGCAGTTGTTGCTGCTAAGGGTGGCCCAACCAGTTATTAGGTTTAGGGGGCAATCACTTTTCACAGACGCGGGGCCATGGTTTGGTTTTTTTTTCACCTTTAATAATAAACACCTTCATTTACAAATTGCATTTTGTGTTTACTTGTGTTGTCCTTGACTATTGTTTAAATTGGTTTGATGTTCCGAAACACTTAAGTGTGACAAACATGCAAAGGAACAGGAAATGAGGAAGGGGGCAAACACTTTTTCACACCACTGTATATATATAATGTCTATAATTCTAGATTTTTGTATTTTACACGTTGTTTTGGGTACGATCTGACTACACGTAATATAATCATATTGGACTATCTGGCATGCAGTTGTCTCTAAAACAGTCTTAAAAGGATAAAGAAATAAAGCGTATGGTAACTGGATCTTTCAAGTCATCACCTGCGCCTTCGGTAGTTTATAATCTTATAGTAATTTCCCAGGTAATCTGATTGGCAGTAGTAATAAAAAAAAGAAAAAAAAAGAGGCATTTCCAGCCTCAGGTCAGCCCTGTTGACTAAACACCAAGGTGTAAGACATGCACTGATACCGGATACCGCTCTCAGAATTAAATAAATAAATAAAGCAGGATATTTTCCTGGATACGTTTCCAGCATCTCAACAGTTCATGATCCTGACAATACCTGGAGCTGAAAGAGTGTTTAACCTTTGACCTTTTTTTTTTTATGTGTGTGTTACTGGATTGCTCAGCAATCTCTGGTCATTCTAATTGAGCTGATTTACTGTTATGGACTTCTGTGTAACCGTGTGAGAGAGAGAGAGAGAGATTAATAAACAGATTTTTTTTTTCAGTCTGTCTCGATAAATAGTAGACTGCTTGACTAGTTGGAACGATGAGTTAATACGTGACGTGTAACGCGATTTCTAGCAGGCGTTACAGTTACCTACGTATTTGCGGAGCGAAATGGTTTTCTTGCATTTCATCCATTGTTCAACGGAAGGAAAATGTTCTTTCTCTCCGTTCACAATGTGCATAATAATCATTCGTGTGGAAGAATTGGTGACGTCGAAATAAGCGTTCTGGAACGTTTTTCAAACGCTAAATATAAACCCAAGTGGACGGTACATTAGAAAGTAGAAAATTGAAGCATATTAATAGACTTAAATCATCAGTTAATAGAGGGGGGAAAAAAACAGTTAGCTGATTTTAGCTAAGAGTTCTGAAATCACAGTGAATTGTGTTGAATGAATTATTTAAGGAAGCCAGAATGTGACCTTGATTTGAAATACAAATAATTGATCAGCCCACTCATTGCTCATTGAGTCTTGTTGCGTGGTTTCTGTAGCCACGCAATACCCTGACCAGTCACCGGGTGTGTCCTTGAACATAATCGACATGGCCTTGATTTAAAACACTCTTAATGACTCTCTCGGTACAGGAATATGTCCACTATTTCCCCTGCTTCTTGTTTCATGAAAACCTCTCTAATTCTGGAATGTGTTGCTGCACTTGATTATTCCTTTACCTTCACTCATTTTTTATTTTTCACCTCTCCGTCTCTCACCCAGCGCCTGCTCTCGCTCCGAGTTTGCATTAGTCATAATTCAGGATCCAAGGTCCATTAATCAGCTCTTTCACAGTCCTCTCGCAGCTTTTAGCATGGCAATCAGCTCTATTCATCATAAGCAGACAAACGGACACGCAGCTCCAAACCCGCACCTTTTGTTCCACCTGCGTCTGGGATTTTTTTTCACGAACTCGGGATTTCTGTAGGACCAGTTTGAACCATGGGCGTGGGACGTGTGCGATACACCACGCGTGCAATGCAAATGTTTGATGACGACGACGAGAAAGATCGGCGCACGTGACGAGAGAGAGAGAGAGAGAGAGACCGAGAGAGCTTGTTGATGAAAAAGAGAGAGATTTAAGGAAAGGACTCTTGTGTCTGTTTTGAATAATACTCGACCGGCCCTTTTGCTGATTGCGTAATAACGTGTCGCATCTTTCATCTCTCCAGAAGGCCGCGACTCGTTAATTCCCTCTGCATTCTCTGATTATTAAAATGCTAATCGCTCCAACAATCAAGGCTGGCGTGTTCCGGAGACACAAAAGAAGCTTCCAGAAGCCGAGGCGCTTGTTTACCTCCACGTCACTCAAGGCCGCTCGGAAAGGTATTAATATGCTTCGTGAAAAAGACAATGGGTGCTGTGATTGCCCTCGAGCTTGTCTTCTATTCAATCTGTGTCCTACATCGGAGGCAATTATTAAAGGAATATTCAAGCGAAATGAAACGGGACACGGGTCCCTACATCAAAATAAATAAATTTGCGTTCGAAAACTCATCACGTATTCTTATGTAAAAGTATGTAAATGTATTGCGGTATGTGTTTGTGTGTCTTCTTCCTGTAGATATAGCTCCGACTTGCCTGGTATGAATGGAGCGGCGTATCAGTCATACAAGCCTTATTGAGATGTCCTCTCTTCTTTTCTCTTCTCTCCTCTTGTCTTTTAAAAAAAAAAAAAAAAAGAATTTATTGGCGCTTAAGCTAATTTCATGGTCCGCAACTCTCGGTAGGGATGCGAGTCCGTAACTCGTGCTTCGCCGCCCAGTGGGGAATTACGGGACACGAAAAAAGAACCGGTCGTCTGGGACACGTGCCCTCTTTAACACAATGGTGATGACTTTACATGCGTACACATTTCAAACCGAGTATTAAGGAATTCTTAACACGGATGTGCGGCAAGGGTTACATGGATTAGCTTAAGAATACTGGAAGCGCTAGTACTTGAAATGAGTTCTTGTTAGACAAGAAGTCAGGGTTATTAGGGGGAAAAAAAGAGAACAAGATAGTGTACAGTCTCCTCTGAAACTATTGCAATGGCCAATTCAATTGTTTGTGCTTTAGATGAGAAGATAGTTTTGAATGAGTTTCAGCTTTCATTTCCTGGTATTTATATCTAGGCTTGTTAAATGATATAGAACATAGTATGTTTTGTATCAGAGCACTCAATTTCTAGGCAAGCAAATATATTGGGACACGTGACTGACAGGAGTTTCTTGTTACCCGGGTGTGTCTTGTTTGATTGATTGTTTAAACAATTCATAGCTCTGTACGTCTGCTCTTGGTCTGAGCCATAAGTTTTGCCCGTGAAGATCGCATTTGTTGTTAAAAAGGACAAGCCGACATGAAGATCAGAGAGCTGTATATGGGAGAAAAGCAAGCTGTTTGGAAGCTGAAAAAAGACAGAAAGTCAATCAGAGATATTGTACAAACACTGAACATAGAAAGTACAACAATTTGGACTGTGGTGAGAAAGAAAGAAACCACTGGTGTACTGAGCAACAGACAACGATACCCCCAAAATAACAGTTAGTGACGTCATCAAGAACTTTTACAGGGCAGGGGAGAAGGTGTCACCATCCATCGTTTGAAGAAGACTTCAAGAGCAGAAAAAAAGATTCCATGCCATGCCACAAGCATGTCATCAGGAGTAAAAACCAGAAAGCCAGAGTGGAATTTACAAAAGAAATACAGAGATGAGCCTCTATTAAAGCGATGGAGTTTCCAAAGTCTGGAAAACGAAAGCACCTGCTAATGATCCAAAACCTACAAGCTCATCTGTGAAAGATGGTGGAGGTAGTGTCATGGATTGGGCTTGCAGGGCTACATCTGGAACATTCTCACTAATCTTTATTGATGATGGAACTCATGATTGTAGAACCAGAATGAATTCAGAAGTTTACAGGAACATTTTGTCTGATAACTTACAGAGTAATGCATCCAAATGAATCAAAAGGAACTTCAGAATGCAGCAAAGACAACGATCTAAAACGCACTGCCGACTCAACACAGGACTTTATCAGTGGTGAAAAGTGTAAGGTTTTAGTTTACTTCAAGACGGATCTGTTCCTATACTTTTGCTCGCCTGAAAAATTGGGTACAGAAGATACAAAAGGTTTTATGTGTTATGGTATTTAAGACATCTAGATGTAAATACCAGGAGATAAAAGCTCAAATCGTGACTTCATATCAGTCTTTTTTTTTTTATCTCAAACGCAAATGTCCTTGGTGAATAGCACAAACAAATAACGAGTCAGTTTTTAAAGGCTTACAAGGTATATGCCTCATGTCTCTGCCTATACATCCCAATTAAAAATAAATAAATAAATTGTTATGCTAACTTTAAAAAAGAAATAATAAACATAGTGAGAGAAAAATTACTATAATTGAATGAAATAAAATCAAATTAAAACTTAAGAGTTACATGATAAAATAACAAATTAGCAAATCCATCAATAAATGAATAAAGAAATATTTACTGACTTTATATAACGTAATAAATCAGCTGGTTGGATAAGATAACAGATGGATGTTATTTGAACTCTAATAGATCTTTTCACGATCTCCCAGCCGTAATGTATGTAGAAAATGACATGTTGTGCTTGATGTTCTCACATTATGGTCTTCACGTAGACTGATAGGAGACACTTAAAAGTGTTTGAAAGCATCTCAAGCCCTGTCATCAGTCCCATATCAGTTGTCATTAGAAAGACATTAACAGTGCAAATTGTCGATACCGGTGCGATCCTTTTAAAAGCCCGCTGCAACCTCACACCCCGTTATGTATTTCCCTGCACACAGACATGTAATTGCAGCCCTTTTTCATTTTTTTTTTTTTAGAGACAGGAGTTCAGCTCGATTATTAATACTCCCCGCACGCCTCAATTTTACAGGAAAAAAGGGACAATTACTTGAAGAGGTGATCAGCTGCGGCGGCACTTAACTTGCTGCAAGGACCGAGTGTGTAGCTTCTCGTGTCTCTCTTTCTTTTGTTATCCTTTTCCCCTGCTGAAGATAATAATTGTTTTCGCTCATTTAAATGCCGTTGTTGAGTTCAGACTTGCAAATAGGTTATCTTTTGTTTTTGTTTTTATTATTTTATTTCAGCGGAATCCGAAATCCCCCCCGTCCCCCCTCCCCCAAACGCACACACACACATACACACACAAAAAGTTAAGAATCAAATCTTCTAAACGATCAGGAGGTGATGTTAAAGGAAACGGCGTACATTTTGGCCTTGTCGTTCCAATAGTTTCGGAGGGGACGGTATGCAAATTATTAATACATTATGTGCCCTACTTACCGTATGTAGCCGCCTAGCAGCTGGAAAGCTGGTTGATGATGGAGCTCCAAAGTGATAACGTGTGTGTGTGTGTGTGTGTGTGTGTGTGTGTGTCCAAATCTTAAAGAAACCTCAAATGAACAAGGCATATGAGCATGATTGTGACTAATACTGACTTCCTAATTGCACTCGTGGGTCTTTTATGAAATGCTTCAGGCCAGCCTGTCTGTGTAAACAAGCATCCCACCAGCACCAAGCAATATCTCTTCCAGAAAAAAAAGAAGATGGATAAAAAGAAAAGCAACATATAACGCATCTTGCAGCAGCATCTGGCTGAGGCAGCTCTGAATGCCAGTCTGACCTCTGTCTGCCTCGCACACGCTCCTGAGAGCGCCCACAAAAGCTGCTCATTTCCGCACGGTCATTACAGGGCTTCGGAGCTTAGTTATACATGACGTGATATTAATTATTGTTGGTAAACAATGGCAGTTACGGAGATGATTGCACGCAATCTGCTTCACCCGTTCGGCGTCCGCTATTCTCACAAGCGATTAAGAGCCGCAAACCAGGACAGATGTTCAAGATGAGTTCATTGGCATGTTTAATTAATTGCACTTGAGATAATTATTCAATCATTGCTTTGATTACTTTTAGCCGCTTCCCAGATTACGCACTAAACGGCTGCTCGCTGTCAGTAGGATTGAAAACGGGATTCGGTATTTGCAGTCGGATATTAAAAATGATACACAAGTGCGGTAGGACTGGCAGGGACTGCTAATCAGGTGTAACGTCACTTGATTTCAATGTGCTTTATGTCTGATTGTGGTATTTCCGTAGCAGTAAGACCTGTTGTTTGCTATCTACTGTAGCTGCAATGTTTGTATTAGTGTAATGGAAATCGGTCTGTGTGTACAATATATTAGAGGAGTTATGGAAAGTGACGGGGTGGAAGCAGAATCATAATCATGGCGTATTATAAAGTGAAAAACGGTCGCAGGGATCGACATTCATGTTTCAGTTGAACGACATAAGAGAGGAGTTTTAATTTAATGAAAGGAATTACAAGACTTGTATTCTTTCCTGACGAAGGCGTTATGAACCGGAGTGTAGGAAAGGCTTTACTTGAGAAAACACTTAGTTCAAATACATAACTGCAAAAGAATTTTCTTCTTATTAATAATAATAATAATGCGCACAGATTTTCACCCAAAGGAAGAAGGGTTCAAAATAAAGAAAGTAAACAACGTATGTACACACTCCTGAGGACCGGAGCTCCTTGGCGTCCTCCAATTCGGTATCATCAGCCTTCTGCAGATAACTCTCCGAGACTGCTCCCCTCACTTCCCCAGCTTTGCTGTTCCATAGTGATCAGTTCGGAGTCACCGGAGTGACTGAAAGGCTCGTCGGTCAGAGGAGCGAAATCGTCGTCGTCAAACCCCCAGTCCTCAGAATCGTCCGCGATGTGGAATAAGTTCTTGACGTTAACTTGTCCACAAAGATCAAGAAAAACCTTCTGATAGAGGTCTTCGATATGTTTTCCAACCGATCTACTCAGAGCCTCAGTGCACAAAGTTAGAACTCTGTTCATCAGTTCCTGAGGGGAGACATCAGGAGGAAGCGTGTGTGGGGGACCGTTAGCCAGCACATTTAGTAGCAGTAGTATGGCCATGCTTGTGCTCTTCTGAGCAGACACTGCATCAGTCCTGTCGTCACGGAGACTGTCCGAGTTTTCCGGATAAAGCAGACATGACTCCAAATCTTCGTCTTCTATTGCCTTCAGAAAGGAATAAGCGAAGGCGTGATGTATCCACTTAGCTCCAGCATTAAAGGCCTTCACGAGGTCAAACAGAGTCCCCGTTTTTGACAGCAGCTCTTCATAGATCCTGTCTATGACTGCAGGGTGGAGCTGCTTGGGGATGTCCTCACCGTCAGCCACACAAAGTTCAGGCATCCTGGATAAAACTTTAAGCACGGATTCTGCCAGTTGCCCCACTTCTTTGCTCTTAGCCGCTAACATCAGTGTTCCGGCAGGATTCGAGCCGCATGCCCGCTGTGCTCGTAGTAAAATGGTATGAGCACAGTGGTGCACAGCGAAAGGAGAGATTACAGGAAGATCGAGGTTACTGATGCATGTGATCCTTCCTGACTCATCTTCCTGGCTTGCACTTGACAAAGTTGATATGGCGTCTGCAGCTTCACTCCATTGTATCATCACTGAAGCAGAAGCCATGTCACGTTCACCCTGCAGACAGACATACTGTATAGTCAAGTTACACCGTTTATCTGGTGGATGCACTTTTTCTTCATCCACCATTGCAGAATGTCTATTTCTACGGTATTATAGAACACAATGACAAATGGACGGGTGAAATAGGATCAAACCGTTTACCTTTATGAAACTCTTTGGCGCGATGACGCGAGACAGCAGTGTTTTCTTCTTCAACTTTGTAACTCCGGCATCAGTCTGAGGAGTCAAAGGCGTCCGAGGAGCGATGACGACATCGTCAAACCCCGAGTCCTCAGAAGCATACGCCATGTGGAACAATCTCCCCACACTAACTTGTCCACAAAGATCAACAAAAATCTTCTGATAGAGTTGTTCAATCTGTTCTCCAACCGATCTACTCAGAGCCTCAGTGCATGAAGTTAGAACTCTGTTCATCAGTTTCTGAGGAGAGACATCAGGAGGAAGCGCGTGTGGAGAACCGATAGCCAGCAGTTTCAGCAGCAGTAAAATGGCCATGCTTGTGCTGGTCTCAACAGAATCTGCATCAGTCCCGTCACTTTCACTCTCATCACTGAGACTGTCCGTGTCTGGTCGACAAAACAGGCTCGGGTCCAAATCGTCATCTTCTATTGCCTTCAGAAAGGACTGAGCGAAGGCGTGATGTACCCGCTCAGCTCCAGCATTAAAGGCCTTCACGAGGTCAAACAGAGTCCCCGTTTTTGACAGCAGCTCTTCATAGATCCTGTCTATGACTACACGGTGTAGCTGCTTGGGGATGTCCTCACCGTCAGCTAGACAAAGTCCGGGCATCTTAGATAAAATTTGAAGCACGGATTCTGCCAGTTGCCCCACTCGTTTGCTGTTAGCCGCTAACATCAGTGTTCCGGCAGGATTCGAGCCGCATGCCCGCTGTGCTCGAAGTACAATGGCATGAGCACAGTGGTGCACAGCGAAAGGAGAGATTACAGGAAGATTGCAGTTCCTCATGTACTCGTAGTCCTCACTTGCACTTGACAAAGTTGAATTCATGTCTTCGTCCCATGGTATTGATTCTGAACCAGAAGCCATGTCACTTTCAACCTGCTGACAAACATACCACGTATTCAAGTTTCCCCAGTAACCTGGTCATGTTTATTTACTATTATTATTATTATTATTATCGATTACATATAAGATGACTGTAGAGACAAATACGATATACAAATGTAGATAGATTTGTCAGTTATTTACCTTATTATTACTCTGAGCTGAACCAAAGACGCTCGTTGTCTCTTGGTTGATGTTGCAAGGAGAGGCACTGTTCCTAAGAGATAAAACACCATCCCAAAGTCAAAGGTATATTTTAACGATTAGAAATACATAAATCTCATAACTGGTGTTTTGAGAGTTTGAGAGTGCGCTTATATCTGGGACGGTCTTACATCACTGTTCTCACAAGCGTGAAGAAAAACAATCGCAATCTTGTAAAACGGTCCTCTTGCAGAAGATGTTTTATTTAGCAGACTCCTACACGAGGACGTTTAAACTCTCTCGATGGGTTTTTAATAGCGATTTGTCTTCATTAAGGTATTTTCATGAACACAAATCCCCACACTATTGGAAAGTCTTCCCAGAAGAATGGAGGTGGTTATAACAGTAAAGGATGGAACTGTAGCTAACCTGGAACGGGTTGTTTTTCGCCGAGGAAAGCGGAGATTCATTTTTTTGAAGAGAAGAGGCCTCCGTGATGGTGTACGATACACTTCACTCCTGCACTGTGATTTCCCGGACAGACCTAAAAACAAGGAAGCTATTAGAAAGTATCCAGTTTAAGGGGAATTTCGTTGTTTATTCATCGATTACGGAACGTATGAGGACTTACTTTCAGATTGATCGGAATCATCTGGCTTACTTCCTGCCTTCGATTTCTGTTCGGACAGAAGAAATTATTACAAAAAGCTCAAGCAGGTCCACAGCGCATTAGATTACTATAGAACCCAATGAAAAACGAACGTGTACAAATAATAAAGCAGTTTACCTTTCGGAAAATCCTCGACAGGCGTAAGCGAGACAGACACGATTTCTTCTTCGGCGTTGTAACACCAGAGTCAGGTTCAGGAGTCATGGTTGTCGAGTCAGATTCACTTCTCTTGAAAAACGCCTTGATGAGAAGAGCGATGACATCATCGTCAAACCCTCAGTCATATTACATATGCATAGTTTACATTTCCATATTACTTTACGGAAAAATACAATGTGCAAAATTCGATAGATTTGTCATATATTTACCCTAACATTCCTCCGAACCTCCCTGGAGACGCTCCTCACAGGTTGCCTGATGTTAACAGGAGAAGCACCGATCCTAAGAGAGAAATCATCGTCTCAAAGTCACATTTACATGTTAATGATTCGACATGCATACATCTCAGTTTATAAGAGTGTGTCTGTATACTTTGCTGTTCTCACAAAACGTCCCCGAGAAGGGAACGAGACGTAGTGTGACCACGACAGACTTATAAATAGGCGTGATTGTACACAGACTTCAGATACCTGTTCCCAGAGCGTGAAGCTCACGCAACGTCGAGTTCGCTTTGAAACGGAAACTGCTCTCAAGAGCGTGAAGAAAACAGTTGCTTCTTCTTAGAGAAGACGTTTGAGTTAGCAGGCTCATACGTACACGAGCGCGTTGGAACTCTCGAAGGGTTTTAATACCGATTGTGTTCATCAGGCGTTTTTGTCATGAGCTTCCTCAGTACACGTCTTTAAAGTCCTGACTTGAGTCCAGAGCGCATAACGAACTTCAGGGGTGCCACGAAAATGTATCAAAATAATGTGTTTTTTTTTCTTAATAAAGAGACACATTTTACAAGCAAAATGGCTTGTTTTTATTCAAATTGTATCATTTGAATAGATGAAGTGCACTAGTTTGTTTTTTGTTCAATTATTTCTGCTTCAAACTGTAGCTATTTATTTAATAATTGTCATTATTTATTCTTTAAACTGCTTTAAACTGTATAAACTGTATAAACGGTGTGAACACCTCTGTATTGAAGTATATATCATCTATATAAATGAATTGTATCTTCGTTCTAAATGGAAAAAACACACACTGTGCGTGGGTTTATTTTATTAATTTTTTTTTTAAGTGCGTACCTCCGTGATTTACTGTTTTTCTATACGGTATCTCGTTTAAGGTGAAGGTTGCCTGCCTGTGTAAAAAAAAAAGCCCAAATTGCCCGCATGCTTCTGCCCTTTGCAGTACTTGTAGTACATGTGAATGTCCTCTGTCACTGTGGGTTAAAATTATATTCCGTACCGGAAATGTACGATGAACTGATATCACTGCTGGGGGCTTCAGTGAACATCAATTCAACCTTCCTAAACTTCTGCCACACTCCGTCTTTTCAAATAACGACAAATAGGCTTCATACTTTCCCTGTGTCGCTAAATAACTTTAGCTATCTGTGTAGCGCACTGCCTGTTCACTCTTGACATTTCCGCTTCTTCTTTTTCTTTTTTAGGTAGAAAAAGTGGTGTCTAGAGTCTCTTTGATTATTGAATGAGTAAATAATCCATTTACTATGATCAGAGGGGGTTTTTTTTATCTGTTATTATGCTGATCTCTTTAGTTTTGTCTTTAGTTTTATCTCAGGCACATATACACCTTATACTATAACATAGGTCATGGTGTAAAATGATATCTTTTTTTTTTTTTTTTACTCATTCCAACCGGAAACGTTAATTAAATACAGGATGTTCGAAAAGTATCCATACACAGGGTTAATTAACACATTTTAGCAAAGAAATGTTTTTGATCTGCTCTAGATAGCTTAGCGTTTGTCGCTACACTTCACTGGCATTTTTTCTTCAACTTTTCTACATTTCATGAGGTAAAAAAACAACAACAAACCACGGTATTACCTTGTGGAAAAACAAGACGACATGTCGGGTTGAAAACGCTGGAGATTTTCGAATCCACTCGCAAAATACGTCGATGTAATCCGCTAAGTTCGCGCACTGTAAACGGAGAGAGTCGCTCGCCGTGAACACTCAGTGGCTCAATGGGTGGACCGAACTGAGAGGGGCCCAACGGAACGGAATACGGAACTCTGACGACTATTCCGCATTTTCGAAAAAAAACAAAGCAGACCTCATCTGTTGTTTTTTTTTTTTTTTTACATCTAAAACATTCAAAATGGCTTCCGCTGCAGTTAACTCCAGTACTGTCAAAACCAGAGTGAACTTTATTGTCATTCAGACCATACGCCAAGGAGTGCACAGCACAACCAAGCTGCTAATGCGCAGAAATAATACACATTACATCATATTTATTTAATATCTAAGATTGAAATAAAACATTATAATGATAATAATTTAAATAAATACATGATCGCACATAGAAAACCTGACACTAGTAAATATTAATATGAAATGTTTGAATCATTTGTAATTGCACAGAAGAATAACAGCAGTTTAAGATTTATATTTGTGTGTGTGTGTGTGTGTGTTCAGGAGTTAAAAAGTTCCAAGACAGACAGAGAGATGTGTTTGTGTAGTATTAAAGGGAGTTGAGTAGTCTGGTGGCGTGAGTCTGAGCACTCATGCACCACACACTGCGGTAGCGTTTGCCCGATGGCAGAAGGTTAAACAGACCATGGGCGGCATGAGTGAAGTCCTTGAGTATTTTATCGGCTCTGCTTATGCAGCGTGACCGGTATTGGGTCTGAATAGTCGTAAGGGAAGCTCTGATGATTTTCTCTGCCGTCCTCACAGCTCTCTGGACAGTTTACTTATGCTGCCGTTTCTGTAATTCTATGTGCGCCAGACTACAAAAGCACTTGTTGTTATTATTATTATTATATTTTAAAAATCCTCTATCACTGGTGTAGGGTGGTCATGTGTACACTAGCAGGCACTGTTTTCTGCCTGAAGTACTACAGACTGACCAGTGATGATGTTTAAGTGCGAAGCTTGCTGTATGCTATAGAATTAGTATGAAGGGGTATGGTAGGACTGTCTGGGTAAAGACAGTGACGAGTTCAGGTTTAAATCGTCCGGATCGACGGATTCCATTATCAGCTCTTTGGATGCTCAGGGACACCTCCAACTCGCACTCGCGCATTAATCTGTCCTGTCTTCCTCTCAATCTTCCCCTCTATTCCTCTCAATCCATCCTGTCTTCCTGTCCATCTGTTTCAATCGCTCAACCTTCTCCTCGGTCCATCTGGTCCATCCCTTCATCCTCGTCTCCTGTCCTTGGACGTCCTCTTGCATAGGATTGCACGGACTTTTGGAAAAAAATTAGCTTGAAAGTGTAGTTTTTTGGGTTTTTTCTTTTGTTCTGTTCTCACACACGCTCGTCTATGTGGATATTATTAACGATTAGCATAAAATCTATTACAGCTTTAATATGCTGTCTGATCGAAAGAAAGTGCTAGGGGAAAAGGTTCTCCCAGCGCTCAGCTCAGCTAGCCCTGCTTTCTTTCGGTAAATAAGTGACATGTCTCATTAAAGTGAGAAATGGTTAGTACTTCTTCCCATTTTATTTTTATTTTTTTGTGGTGTCAGTGTCCCGCAGCTTTCTGAGCTCTGCTCTTTTGACTGTGAGCTAACGCTAAAAGCACTAACGCCTGAAAGAGCTGAGGCAAGCAGGTATAGCTGCCAGGGCTAGCGCTCTCTTTCTCTCTCTCTCTCTCTCTCTCTCTCTCTCTCTCTCTCTCTCTCTCTGTCTCTCTCTCTCTCGCTCTCTCCAACTTCAGACACACACACACACACACACACACACACACGCACTCACACAGAAGCCTTTAACTCAAGTTATTAAACCTAGCACAGATGCTAGCACTCAGCGCACTAGCCGTTTCTCCCTAGGGGACAAAGAGCGAGCATTTGCGATCAACTAAATAGCTTCACATTATTATTCAGGACTCTATAATTATCTCCCAAAGTGACAGAATGCTCAGGCCTCATATTCATCTCACCAGTTATGAGTAGTGCTTATTAAATGGAATTATGGTTTATAATGGCTTGGTCAATAGGGGTGATTCAGCCCATACATCACTGTCAGCATCAGAGCTTTGGGTAAAACTGCACCGTACGACAAAACGAGCTGCAGATCATGCGCCAGCGTCTGTAATTTTTTTCCACGCACCGTAAACTCAAAAAGGCACTCTGTTATATTAGAAGTGAGCTCCCGTTATTGATCGGCGTAGCCGATTGTGTTTTCACACACCTCTTTGGAAAAAATAAATCAGGCTGACGATGTTAGTTTAACACTAGCCTCTGCGCTTTTCTCTGTATCGCGCTGACGTTAAACACACCGAGGCGCTCCGCTTCACCCGAAACCGCCCCAAAACCTTACGTTTTATTACAGCAAACAGACCTTTTAAGAGGTTTTTAAAAATGCAAACACTTGCAGCGATAAGAAAAGCGTTAGTGTTGGTACTCGATGGCGGTTTAGAATAGTACATAAAATAAAAGTACGTGATTCGAGACACGGCGCTAGTTCGTTTATTCAGTTGTGGACACATGGTGCTACTGTATACTGCCGCCACTATTTACGTCGGTATTGTACTACAAGGACACTCAACGTTATGTGCGCATGCGCACGATGGCATATTTATCGAGGAATTAATCCGCAAACCCATTTTCAATCTGCTCCCAGCATATGGCTCTGCTTAAATAATTTAATATTCAAAGGAAATATGAAATCATGGTAATAAGGGGCAGTGGTGGTTTGGCGGTTAAAGCTCTGGGTTACTGATCAGAAGGTCGGTTTCATGCCCCAGCACTGCCAAGCTGCCACTGTTGGGCCCTTGAGCAAGGTCCTTAACCCTCTCTGCTCCAGGGGGCGCTGTATCATGGCTGACCTTGCGCTCTGACCCCAACTTCCTAACATGCTGGGGTATGTGAAGAAAAGAATTTCACTGTGTATATGTACGTGCGACCAATAAAGAGTAAATCACTAAATAAATAAAAATAAATAAATAAATAAAGGGACTACTATGGACAGATGTAATTTGGGTCATTTCAGCTCTGAGACAGATCAGCCCGTCTAATGTCTGTCAGAGTCGTGGGATTTATTAGGCTTCTGTAAAAGATAGGTTATAAAAATTTCCGTATGGAGTCAGTCATTTGAAGCCATCGGTAAGTTATTGCACGTGTAAGAAGTAATTATTCTGGTGAAAGTTACACAGTCTGTAGCGGCCGTCTTGTTCAAAACGATAATGTAATGTAATTACTTAGACTGGTAATAGAAACAGCCATGCTGTGATAGTTATTGAGTTTCAGGTTCATCCAGGCTATACATTACCGAAGCACATCTGGTTAAACTAATCCAGCTCGCTCAGCACTTTATACAGCATAGCAACATCTGGTTAGATAGCATAGCCTTATTGCCTTAGCCAGCAGAAACATTACGTTAATTGCGCTTAGAAAATGAAAATGATCCCCACGTCCTGAAGCTCCCGGGACTCGATGTCCAGTACTTTAGTCGCTCTAGCTTTCATATAAGGTTCATTGTGGTTACTGAATTTTAAATATTTAGAGTGAACAACTGGCCGTGACAATCCAGAAACATTAAATGGACATTTCAATGCATGTAAGAGAGTCAGAATGACTTTAGTATGAAGACAAAGTAACTAGTTTTTCACTTTTTTTTTTTAAATGAATGTGAAATAATTTCCACCACACAGCCCGAAGCGACAGTTTTAATTACACATGAATGTTCCTTAAGTGTAATAACCCAGTGTGTCATGGTTTAGGGGTTTAGTGGTTTGTGTGTGTGTGTGTATATATATATATATATGAGGGATAATAGAAATAGCATTTTACTGTTTATTTAGTCCTGCCCTGAATAAGCTATTTCACATAACAGATGTTCACATATAGTCCACAAGACACAATAATAACTGAATTTACACAAATGAACCCCGTTCAAACGTTTACACACGCCTGATTATTAATCCTGCGTGTCGTTACCTGGATGATTTGTGAGAGTTCTTCATGAGTCCCTTGTCTGTCCTGAGAAGTTAAACTGCCCACTGTTCTTCTGAAAAATCCTCCAGGTCCTGCGCATTCTTTCGTTCTCCAGCATCTTCTGCATATTTGACCCCTTTCCAGGTGCAAATATTCACTGATGCACAAGGAGACAACACGATACATTAAGAGCCATGGGGAGTGTAAACTTTTGAACAGGATAAATGATCGGTGTAAAAGATTACAAAAACTATCCTTTGACATTCATGTTCCAATGTCTGGATTTTCCCTAGATTTCTAAGTTCATTGCTCTTTGAAAGGGTGTACTTGCTTGTTACAATGATGTTCTATTATCGTTATATCAGCGGCATAAAATGGTCTGAAAATTGTTTGTCACAATTATTTCTGCCGCACGATATCGTCCAACAAAAGTAGCTATCGAGACAGGCCTAGCCGAACATGCATTCCAGAAATGGTTAAAGAATGACGAAAGAAATGTTCTGCAAAGACCATCAACCGACTGAGTCATGGGGTTTGAACACTATTTAAAAAAAAAAAAGAAAAGAAAACAGTGCTCTGAATACAAGAAAGAAAAAGAATGGAAAGAAAATATTGTGCATCTCTGTATGATTGCAGTGAAAGCCAGTGATAGGCATGCCATTGGGAAACGCAGAGCTACGAATACAGAACCTTGAGCTTAATGCACTCAGTAGGATGACCTTCCAAGGCTTCTGTTTACATTACATAAGGACAAAGACGCACACACTCACATGTGAAGAGTTTGTAATACTTCAGTTTCTATTTGTGCGTTTGAGAGCCGTGGTTATGCTAATTACACACATTTCTTTGATACGTTCCAATACTGATATAAAGTCATTCTAACTCTTAGTCTCAGTCAGTCAGGGGCATCAAGAAACATTTCATTCAGCTGTGTTTACGTTCGTCACTGATGTATACCAGGCCGTATGTCCTTAATAGAGTGCGCAAGGACAACTGACCCGAGAGAGCACAGGTGTATCGGTGAGTGTTGTGAGCTGCGTGGCTCAGTGCTCGCAGTATGGAACTACTTTATAGACATATATAGGTGAATATCTTCGTACGTGCACAATTCAGGGTACCAGTCGGTCCTTTTCAGAGCGCAGTTTGCTTTTCTTTATCGCGAAATATTTCCAGATTCAGTACAGAGAGGATGAATTGCATCATATAGTATGAGGTGGCATCTGGTGTTGCTATGGGAGCATTTTTTTTAGTACAGGTATGAATAAACGATCATACCGATTTGTCATATTTGGTACAGCTTGTATACCTTACATATGAAGTATTTCACCGTGATATTTACGTCACCAGCAGTTCCACTGTTTGATTTAAATTACAGGGAATAAATGAACTTTTCCATGATATTCAAATGTTTTGATCTGCGCCTTTTGATATTTCGAACACCACCACATTCCCGTCTTTAGTCTTCGGAATAACTTCCATCATCATCTCTGCAGTCATCCTCTTAAACCATGTGCACGGCTCAAGCGCGCTCCCCTCCCTCTCTGCTTTCAGCTTCTTCTCTGATTTATTCCCTCAACTTTTTCACAGTAGCCATTTTCCCCGAGCCGCCAGTGTCAACGCAATTATCCTAATTAGCGCTAATTCAACATGGCTGGAGCCGTTTCGCATTTTCAAGCCCTAACGAGAACAATCAGAAAAGGAGGGCCCTCCGCCCGACACCTCCTCCGGGCACTCGGTAACCGTTCCCATGGAGACCGGCTTTCGGAAAGTGACACGGCGAGGGGAGAGGAAGGGTTAGCTTAGGGGTGTAGCTCGAAATCGAGCACCAAGATTAGGACAGGCTGCAATCTGAGAGGAGTGAAGAGATGGGCGGAGTCTGAGTTATTTCCAGCAGCAATCAAAACTTTTTTTTTTTTTTAAAGAAAACAATAGATATATGAGGAGATTAAAACAAACTGAGAAGGCACTAGAAAAAAAATCAGGAACTTTTTAAAGAACAAACTTTCACATGGCAAAATCCCAATCTGCTCGTGTAGCCGACACACACCGTCGCTCGAAAACTCTATTACCTTAAGCTTCTTAATCTTGATGTTCTGAGTGTTCAGACGTAGATCTTATTGGAGGGCAAAAGGATGGCATGCAGTCTTTACACTTTTACCAGCCGAACCGTTGCGCTTTAGGGGATTTGACGATGTAATTTCCAGCTGAGAGAGAGAGGGAGGGAGAGAGAGAGAGAGGGAGAGATGTTATCATTAATTCTAAATTTGCACATTTTTGTGGTTTGATGATTACAATGTTAAAGCCCAGCCGACTGCGTAATCTGCTGCACGCGTTATAGGCGATGACGGCTGTGCTGAAATTCTCTAGAAAAAGGTCAGATGCTGTATGTATTTGATGCTATTGTTACTGGTGGCGATAATGAATATCGGATCAGACCAGGACTAATCTAAAACTCTGGATCCGATTGAACTTTTATACCATTTGTGTTTACTATGCAAGTATCTACTAGTGCAAAATCAAAAGCCACATTCCAGACGACTCTAAAGCGTGTACAGTGGCGTTTTTGCTCTTCGCTGATGGATGGATTTATTTTTTTTCTTCCCCCTCTAAAGAGTTTTGAATGCATAGATGATTCCCTCATCTTCCTTTCAGAGTTCTTTTCCTCTGTTTGCCCCCTGCCCTTTCTCATTTCCCTTTTTGCTGTCTGACACATGCTGACAGAAAACAAATGGTTTGCTCTCTCTCTCTCTCTCTCTCTCTCTCTCTCCGTCTCTCTCTCTCTTCTCTCCCGTAGACACACACTCACACACATGCATGCATTTTTCAGCTCAGGGTTCACTGCTTTGTAGCTGTCAGTGTTGTCAGCAGTCTGAATACTGACCATCTCACCTGCAGAGGCAGACACGGATATGACCACACATCGGGCGGATATCCCGCTACGCCTTCTTTCGCTTCAGGGCTGCATTCGGATTGAGTGAATGAGACACATCCCACCGTTTTCTTTTCTTCTCCTGGGTCAAAATAACGCTTTAGGGCTGCAAGCCTAATGAGCACTTTGGAGGGGGGGGGGCTAAAAACGATACGCTGATGTATTTTAGCCTGAGGTTGACATGGAGCTTATGTCTCAGATGGTGTCCTTTGCGTACTTTCAGTGCAAGTTGCGTGTTCACATGAGCAGCATGAACTGTAGAGTTACTGCATGGTGTTGTAATTTATTTATCTAAAAATGTTTGAAAGGCAATAATGCAAAGCTGTTTGTTTCCTAGAAAAAAAAAAGGGGAGTTTAACTTCAACATAATAAAAAAAATAATTGCGTCACATGACTTGGAAGTGCTGTTTGAACTTTTTTCCGCAATCACGCTTCATGGTGAAGGTCATCATCGGAGGGCTTTCGAAATTTTATTCATTTTTCAATACTTAGCTGAAAGTGCTTAAAGGGAGGGGGAGGGGAAAACACTATCCGAGATACGTTTAATAATTAACATTTTATTTTCTGGTCATTTAAACGAGTTATATGTTCGGATTTGTCTCTTAAATGGTAAGACGTAATTGTTGCCATATGGCAACAGCATGCGATAATGGAACGATAGTATGCGTGTTCGTGAATTGAAGCAGGCCTACATAGCAAAAAAGACATTCAGCTTCTCTAATAGTACGTTTAATTATATTTATTCAGCCGGAGGGGGGGGGGAGTGTAATTGGAATTGCATAATTTTTTTTACATACATTAACATACATTATTTTTGACTATGTGTTGCTTTCCACCATTGCACACTGCCCCTCCCCCCCAATGTTTTATGTATATCTTATTATTTTAACTAATTCAAGCAGTAAAAATACATAAAATAAAAACAAACATTGTTTATGTAAATGTGATAATAAATGCATTCGATGGTTAAAATACAGATGATGTAGCAGCCATTGTTCTTAGACTTCTTTGCATAGGAACCATTTAGGTTTTTAGCTTCATCCCTACAGCGTAGAGTTTTCTTTTTCCAACTTGAGCACAATTTTGAAAGCTGGACCTGTTAACCATCCAAAGACCCCAGTGATCAAAGAGCGCTTTGATTCAGTGCCCTTTCCGTCCTTCAGCAATCCAGTCAAATACACATTGAATAGTCGAGGAACACAGAGCATTACCCTAAAACTATCTGTTACAGTTTCCCTAATCTGTTTCAGGTCTCAGGGGAGAAAATGTTCCATTGACCTTCACAACTGCAACCTCAAGGTAAAAATCGACATTTTTATCCTCTACTTCCTTTTTTCCTGCTCTTAGATAGCATTGGCTCAAACATGTGGCGTTGGTGTGGTTTATTTGTCCTGCTTGATACTGTATGTCAGGAGTTTTATAGACCTACCGGTATTTGTAGCCGTTGGGTGTGTTGTAAAGGTTTAAGAGTAATTCGGGTGTTCCTGACATTCGCAACGAGAATTTAAAGCTTCTAGGGCTAAAACCCGCCCTTCACCCTGACCTTACGGAAGGCTGGTACTTTAAAAAATAAAATAAAATAAAAGCCCTCGTCCTCATGGGTGACTTTTTTTTTATGATGATTAACTTGGGATTTGTATCGCATCACTTAAGCCATGTTTATTCATTCAAACCAGAGACATCTGGAAAGAGTAAATCAAACCCATCATGGTCTGAAATGTTAATGATTAGATGATATGGTGTCTAGATACGGTGCCTTGCAAAAGTATTCACTTGCCATTTTTCCTATTTTGGACATAATGGACATATACATAATATAGTCCAAATTTGTGAAGTGAAATGAAAAAAAAAACCAAAAACTTATTTTTAAAAAATTCTAAAAAAATAAATAAATAAATTATATTAATAATGAAAAAGTGGTGCGTTCACAACCTTTGCTATGAAGGACCTAAATAAGATCTGTTGCAAACAATTACCTTCAGAAGTCACATAATTAGTTCAATAAAGTCGATCCAAGCGTCACATGATCTCAGTATATATACACCTAAGGCCCCAGAGTCCACATCAACACTGAGCAAGGGCACCACCAAGCAAGCAATTCCATGAAGACCAAGGAGCTCTCTGAACAGGTCAGGGACAAAGTTGTGGAGAAGTACAGGTCAAGGTTGGGTTATAAAAAAAATCCAGAATTTTGAATATCCCATGAAGTGCCATTAAATCCATTAGTTAAAAAATGTTAAATAAATAAATAAATAAATAAATAAAAAATGGCACCAAAGCAAACTTATCAATAGAGGGCCGCCCACCAAATCTCATGGACCAGGTAAGGAGGGCATTACTCAGAGAGGCAACAAAGAGACCAAAGATAACCCTGAAGGAGCTGCAAAGCTCCACAGCAGAGATTGGAGTATCTGTCCATATGACCACTTTAAGCCGTACACTCCACAGAGCTGGGCTTTACATAAGAGTGGCTAGGAAAAAGCCACTGCTTAAAGAAAAAAAAAATAAGCTGTTCGCCAAAAGGCATGTGGGAGTCTCCCCAAACATATGGAAGAAGGTACTAAAATGGAGCTTTTTGGCCACCAAGGAAAACGCTATGTCTGGTGCAAACCCAACACCTCACAGTGAAACATGGTGGTGGCAGCATCATGCTGTGAGGAAGTTTTTCATCAATAGGGATTGGGAAACGGGTCAGAATTGAAGGAATGATGGATTTTAAAAAATGTATAAATACAAAGAAATTCTTGAAGGAAACCTGTTTCATAACTGAATAATTATGCACGCTCAAGTTTTCTGTCTTTTTGTCTCTTTTTATACTGTAAAATAAATCACTGTAAATACAATGAAACAAATCCAAACTTTATCTATAAAAGCTGTGAAAAGTGAAAGCTAGTTTAGTAGAAACTAGCCGGCTATGTGCGGTGTGTCCTTATCTGTAATGCAATATAGTGTATTGAGAGAAACGAGTGCAGTAGGGATGGCATTTACAGTTGACGTGGAAATGTTTCAATTTGAATATTCATACATCGTTGCATTTTTTTTTATTAGGCTAGAGATGTTCCTACACTATGTGTCATGCCTCCTTTGGTGGAAATTTATATCCCACACATTACACAAGTAGGAAGTCTTATTTCTTGGGAACTGGATAAAGGTCAAGGGTTACGGATCATTTCAGCATTATGAACAAGCCGAGATGATTGTGACGAGGAAAAACACGATGACGCGTGAATCACTGAGAGGATCTGATCCTCCTCCGGTCAACACCGTAAGGCGCACTGAGTGAGATTAACCGAGGTAATCGCAGGTTACAAAAGAATTACATAGCCCTTAGATAACTCATCGAGCGTGTTACATAAGGACACACATTGTGGATATGTAATGGCGCAGACGGGAGGCGCTGTTTCTCTTTTCACGTTTGAATTTGAAGTGTCTATTTTTTAATTTTTTTTATTAACGATGCCTTTAATTAGTCAGTGCAAATGCTTATTAGGTGCATAAATCATTTTTGATGCTGTTACTCACTGCATGGTCACAATAAACATGTTCCACATTTCTCATTGAAATAAAACTGGCAGTGGAAAATGTTATTATTGGAGTTGATTGACTGTGTTTGCATTTGAAACACAATCCTGGAATAGCAGATCACCTTTACAACATGGTATATAGGATCAACAAAAAACATGTATTTCATAATGACCTCTGGTTGTCTGGGTGAAGTGGAAGGAAGAGCTGTTTAAAGTATAAGGATCTGTGTGTGTGTGTATATATGTGTATATATATATATATATATATATATATATATATATATATATATATATATATATATATATATATATATATATATTCTTAATCACGAGGACACTGAAAGAGTGCAGCTTTTGTTCAAATATCCTGAAACACTGAGACGCTGAGGATTTCCTGACCCGGCCCACTTTCTTTTACGCCATGAAATCCCTCTTATTTTTCGAAACATCATACGAATGGCACACACTCACTTGGCTTTGTGAAATGAGGCCAGGATAATAGGCAAACGTCAATAAAAGCGCAAATTCGTATTTCATAAGGTTCCCCCTGACACCCAATACACACACAAACACCTCGTCCCCTCCACCATTTTCCTTCTCTCTCTCTCTCTCTCTCTCTCTCTCTCTCTCTCTCTGATCACTCTGTCAGCATCTAAATGCTAACCGCCCACATTACTCCACGACACCCTATTGACAGATGACCCTTCCTTATCCAATCCATTTCACACACACACACACTCACACACACACTCACACACACACACACACACAGATACTTCAGCACAATGGCGCAAGCAGGCTTATTTGGAGTTTACATCAGAGCTGCATTATTATGAAAGATGGCTATTTATGTGTCTCCTTTTTACCGGGGTCGTTTGGGCGGATGGAAAAGGCGCTTTTCGGGATTACGATTCCTCATGCACGCTCCAAATCACGCTGCAAATTCAATGTGAAATTGGTCTACAGTTTGCTGAATACTGTCAGCCTCTGATGCACAGGGCTCACAGTGAAAGGGGTCATTTATATGGATTAGTTAATGTGCTTTTAGAGCGAGGGAGAGAGAGAGAGAGAGAGAGAGAGAGACACCCTGTGGACATATAAATAAGTCCTTTTCAGTATGATCACTGGCCTGTTTTCTTTGTCTCTTCTTCTCTTCTCAAACTTTTGATCGTCTTTTATCGTCAATTATTTGGAAATAATAATACCAAAGACACTCTGCTTGTCTTCACTTTATTCGGTATTATAAGTATGGTCTTGCGAGGCGAGATCCACTGTAATTAATGAAAGATGAAAGATGAAAGCGCGCCAGACGGAGATGCAGCGAGACAGACAGGGCGTAGTGTATTATAATGCAGAAGTGCAGGCATCCCTCTTTTCCACACAGCATAACTGACTGTTCACTGAAACCTCCAAAGTGTGATGGTTATGACACGCAGTCTGTACAGCTCTACAGCTTCATCCTGTAAAATTCCACCCTGTTGTAGAGGAGACATATCTCACGTCAGGGCAATCCCAATCAAGACCAATCCACTATTGATTGTATAACTGTTTCAGGGGAAAAAAGTATAGATTAGAATATGGATGTGTGGCTTTGAGAAGTTATGTATGACAGCATTATGTTTTGTTATTGTTTTGCTCTTTAAATGTAGACAACACAAACAAACAATATATTTAAGACTGGGATAAACTACAGCTATATACAGCTATAAAGTATAAACTACAGCTATATACAACTAAAAACTACAGCTATATACAACTATAAGTTACAGCTATAAACTAAAGCTATACACAACTATAAATTACAGCTGTATACAGCTATAAACTACAGCTATAAACTATGGCTACATACAGCTATAAACTACAGCTATGAAGTATACACTACAGCTATGTACAGCTATAAAGTATAAACTACAGCTATAAAGTATAAACTACAGCTATATACAACTAAAAACTACAGCTATAAACTAAAGCTATATACAACTATAAACTACAGCTGTATACAGCTATAAACTACAGCTATAAACTATGGCTACATACAGCTATAAACTACAGCTATAAACTAAAGCTATATACAACTATAAACTACAGCTGTATACAGCTATAAACTACAGCTATAAACTCAAGCTATATACAACTATAAACTACAGCTATAAACTAAAGCTATATACAACTATAAACTACAGCTGTATACAGCTATAAACTATGGCTACATACAGCTATAAACTATGGCTACATACAGCTATAAACTACAGCTATGAAGTATAAACTACAGCCATGTACAGCTATAAAGTATAAACTACAGCTATAATGTATAAACTACAGCTATATACAACTAAAAACTACAGCTATAAACTAAAGCTATATACAACTATAAATTACAGCTGTATACAGCTATAAACTACAGCTATAAACTATGGCTACATACAGCTATAAACTATGGCTACATACAGCTATAAACTACAGCTATGAAGTATAAACTACAACCATGTATAGCTATAAAGTTATAAACTACAGCTATAAAAAGCTAATAAACTACAGCTATAATTACAACTAAAAAACTAACAGTTATAAATCCAAAGCGCTATATACAACTATAAAGTATAAACTACAACTATAAACTATAAACTACAGCTATATACAACTATAAACTACAGCTATAAACTATGGCTACATACAGCTATAAACTACAGCTATAAACTACGGCTATATACAACTATAAAGTATAAACTACAGCTATAAACTATAAACTACAGCTATATACCGGTAGTTCCCACGTCATTGCACTGTTCATTGTGCATGTGAACGACGGTGAGTGCTCACGCGTCTGCCATTTTGTTTCCTTAACCAGGAAGTAAACAATCCGAGCAACTTTTACTTTTGAGTAAACCATTCTGTAGTACAAGCTGGTAAACTATATATTTTTTTTAAAAACGCATTTTACCATCAGTAATATGTATATTTGGCAACTCCATCCATTTATTGCTACGTGCTGATCTTTGCACGTTGATTACCAACTCAGATCAAATCTGTCCCACTCAAAATTAAGAACAAGGACAGCTGTCCTACAAGGTTCCTTATTTTATCCTTCGCAGCCCAGGGAGATGATTCCGAAGGTTCATACCGAGGTTTCCCGATAAAAGATAATGGGAATTTCCAGTATCTGGAATGTCTGTGTTGATGTACATTACACCTACCATCGTTTTAGTTTAGAACGGTTTCGAAAATCTGGAACCTTCCACTGAGTTCACACAACTTTTCTGTACGTAACTGCGGAGATATTTTTGTCAAGTATCTATGTAAAATTGTCCTCCCAGAACTTCTTCAAAGGAGTAGTTTATATTGGTGACCTCCTCTAGAAAAGCGGAGGTGTTCTCTCCGAATTCTTCGCTCCGCTCTTTGGATTTCTTCTTTTTTTTTTTTTTTCTTTTTTTGCGGAGGCACCGCTGAGTGAAGGAAGGCAGTCTGGCAGAGTTTGAGTGTTTGACATGAGCTTAAGACAAGACTGGCAGCCATTAGTGTCAGAAAGAGCCTCTCTCGGCAGAAAGATGTTAGCGCTGGCCTTGCTAATCCACCCCCAGCTACTGCCAGTTTAACACACCAAGGCTCTGTAATGCCACGATTTACACACTTCAATTTACCCTGGCATCCAACAGCCGAGAGCAATGGCTGGCTGAAATACTCTTCTCTCTCTCTCTCTCTCTCTCTCTCTCTCTCTCTCTCTCTCTCTCTCTCTCTGTCTGTCGCTCACTCATTTCCTTCTCTCTCTCGCTCTTCTATACACACACTTTGGATGCTATTAGGGGTACGAATCCTGACGGTGGCTTCTAGATGAAATGCTTTTTATTTTTATTTTTTTCCCTAATTGATTCCATTGTCACTAAGCTCAGCGGAGACGCTTTCCGCCACAGCTGCCTCCTCGGCCTTCCGAAATCCATCTCTGAGTCTTCACCGTTTCCCCCTGTCTCTGCTCTTATGTCACTCTGTAAAATGACTCTTGCTGGATGATCCATCATCCGACATGGAGACGGCACCCCGATGCAACGTCTCACCAAGTCCTTTAGCATCTTTTATCTTCACGCTAACTTTGACGATCATTCAGCTGCTGTTGCGCCTCTTTTTTTTTTTTTTTTTTTTTTCCTCCCCTCACACACATTCATTAGCAGTCCATCGGTTTGTGTTTGGAAGAGGTGTGTTGTTTTGTATGGTGTGTGTGTGAATTCCATATATATATATATATATATATATATATATATATATATACACACATTCTCATAAGTTACATTAGTAATTCCTGTCCTAGCACTACCTTCGCTCCTCTTCTTCTTCTTCTTCCTCGATACAGGAAGATGTTTACGTTGCAAAAGTTCTCAGGCTTATGAGGAAAAAAATAGAAATCAGCAATTAGTTTTACATTTAAAATGTAATCAGGACCATTTAGTGCAATCAGTGTTCCTTCATAAGCAGGAGAGAGAGAGAGAGAGAGAGAGAGAGAGAGAGAGAGAGAGAGTATTAAAACAATGCACTTTAATTGTTCATCACTGAACCTCATTCATGATGGAAATGTTTAAAGTTGTCTGGGTGTGGCCTAACATTTTCATGTATATGCTAATGTGACTCCCAGCCTCGGAGCAGAACATAACATTATTTTACCGTGAACAATATCTACATGTGTTTCTATTCAGTCACAAATTCTTTCTTACTTTTGTAACGAACAGGTTTGTTTGTTTGTTTGTTTGTTTATTTATTTATTTATTGTACCGAACGTATTTCACTCTTTGCACTAACCCGAAACCCTCAGTCTCTGATTAGAGTGTCAAAGGATCTTTTTAGGTCAGTCTCACCGACGTTCTCGGTTATCCCCCAGCTGTAATTACGATGAGAGTGGAATCATCAGTGATAATTATTTCTGCGCAGCAACTCCTCTAATAAGATTTCCTCTCTTCCCTCCCTCAGCTCAGCAGTCCTCTGACACCAACGGGTCCGGACATGCCATCCCAGAGCGTTGCTCTCATTATCAGACTCGCGCTCGTCCACCACAATACGCATACCTTGCGATATGATGCGGTTTAGTACTCAAAGTGTAAATAGTACAGAAAGAGATATTGGATTAGAACATTAGAGCTGACGTAACTTCACGTCTGGCTCGTAGAACCTGCGTCAAGAGGCGAGGCCCCTGCGTGTTAACTCTGGTAGTCGATAATCGGCATCGTAACACAGGCAGAAGTCAAAATTAGGAAGCGCGTGTAAACAGGACCGAGGCGAAAAAGCCGAAACAAGAAACAGCAGTTTATACGTAGGTCAACTCATCAGGGAGGAAACACAGAACAGGTGCACACACTTAGGAAACGAGTCAATGACGGGACAGGGGTCAGAGACAGGTGTAGAACAAGATCCAAAACATCAGCACATGGGAAGCATGACACAAATTAGGGGATCTGTGACAGCTACTTAGCAAGCTGGGTAATTGTCAACCACAGAAGGAATTTAAATGATATATAATTATAGAAAAAAAATTACTACCCACTCATCCCCTGTGTCGCAAGTGCACCCTCTTGTGGCCTAGGTGTAAAAGTCGCTGCGGCACGGAAGAGGAACCTTTTAAAGGCGAACGATCTTGCTCTCACACGCGCATCTGCGCATCTGCGTGCTCACCCTGAACGCTCTCTCCCGATGTTCTTGGGATGAAAACAGGTCAGCTGCGAGTACGACCGCCTCCGTCTAAAGGCAGCTCAGGAAATCTCTCGAATCTCTAACCGTGCGTGGAGGGAAAAACGAAGGGATTATGCATCGACGTGTAAACAAAAACCGCGGCGTCTCCCTGTCCGTACTGGCGTCTCTGATGTTCCCTTTATTTGTTTGCGCAGTCAAAGCTCCTAAATTCTAACGACTTCGTTGTTATTACTTGCACTATAGCAGCTAGAAACATTTGTTCCCTCATTAGCGCATGTTCGGTGCAGTCATCCGATCCGAGAAGAATTCACTGACCTATATGTAGTAGGACACACTGGACACTCCCAGGCCATGCAGTTATAAAACGCTGACATAAATCTCATGGAGAATGTGTGTGTGTGTGTGTCCTGGCATAGTGTCAAAGCTACAAGCTTTACTCCCTGACCACTTAATTAAGCGTTTGCATATGTAATAGCGAATAGGTCAGTATTAAACATCTAAATCCTGCAGAGTCTGTCCAAGCAGCGAGGTCGATCGATGACCCATGCGGTCGGTGTAGTGCTGATTACCCTTCTGCCTGTGTGTGTGTGTGTGTGTGTGTGTGTGTGTGTTGACGAGATGTTTGTGTCGATAGCTCAACAGCGATCTACCACATACTCCAGTTTCAGTGGTATTGATTGCTGGACTTCCAACACGGAGGAAGTGCTCCGCTATCGATCTCTGTAGCAGCTAAGAGCAGAACAGTATGATCACTTATGGTGTGACGTCCACACACACGGTTCAGTACATCACAGAATTTGATTACAGCATTTTCCCATATTTAAACAAGGATGACACGAAGACATACTGTATACTTGTCTCAAGTACTTTTTTCAAGACTATTTCCCTTGCTTTTCAGCGATGAAATATTCTTTTTATACACTATCATCCGACAGCCCTTGACGAAATTCTGCCTATTTCATGGTTTGGATGACCAGAAGCTCCGCCCCCGTCGAAATGAAATCCAATTTTTAAAAACAAACAAAGCGCATTCAAACAGCAATTCCTCAGTTCAAGTAACAATAACTTATTTCATCAATCGCTCGCACTAAATCTCGATTTCCCTGTACTTAATAGAAAATGTCAAAATAAACACTCTCTCGTAAGTATCTACTGCCGCTGTTGTCTCCGAGCGCTGCGGCAAATTAGACAGATTTATTTTCTTCTAATGTCTTTAACTGCTCTTGACCCCCTTCCAAAGAACAAGCGGAGGCCAGTTCAGCACAGCCATCCTAGTCATGTCTGTTCAGTAGTCAGTAGAAGATCGCGCTCTAGTGAACGATTGTGATCTGGAGATTTAATGGCGTTGTCAGTCTTTCCACTTTGAAAGCACATTGGCGGGAGGGAGTAATAACTTTTTTCTGATTTATGAAACATCGCATGCCTTTTAATCTTGTGAGCGATTTAGAAAGCTTGTAAATACACCCTGAGTGGCGGTATCGTTAACGCGAAGCGGGCATGTATGTCGAAAGAAATGCGTTTTTAGCATAACTATGGTCGTGTTGTAAGTCATTACAGTGCTAAACATCGACCCCGTCGTCAATGGCTGATTAATTGTTTGATCCCACGAACACCCCTCCAAAGCCCCATCTGCTCATCTGCCCACAGCACTAGCTAATGAAGTATACCCCTTTTTATCAACAGCAGGTCTTCAATATCAGACAAGTCAAATTAAATTGACCTGCCTATTAAGCTAGACACGTTGAGCGAAAGCAGCAGCAGCAGCAGCACCAGTCCTCCACTCTAATCTTTTCTCCTAGCCTCCTAGTGAGTGATAATACCTGCTTCATGCTAACACTGCATGCTAATAAGAGGCTGATCTGGTCTTGACGTCAGATATCAAGACATCCTCGAAGTAAAGCTTCCTGTGCTCATTCTCTCACAGCATATGCATCAGTTTGCGTTATCAATAAAAGAAAGTGTTCCTCGGGTTAGTAACGCGTCGTGGTGCTCATCTCATCACGACGGGAAAATCAACCTGTTCGATACCTGATCAAGAACATGAACGGTATATGGATCGCAGTCTTATAACAGAGGAAGTGAACATGTTCCTCTGAAAATGAATACTAAACAATCATAAAGCTATGATTGACGTTTCATAGATGTGGCCTTGGACTACAGGTATAAGCCGATGTTACACGTTCATAAATGGTGTATATATTATTTAATACAGAAAAACATGTGACCAAGGAGTCTGTTGTACTGTAGGAAAATAAATGAGACGTGTTTTGCTTTTGGATTATTTTTTTTTTCCCACAGCTAAACTTTTTCAATATAACGTCATCATTTTTACCCATTTAGTAGTCACATTTAATGTTTTGGAATTTATGCCGTATGTACTATATATTACAGCAATAAGCCCTAAGAGGCCGTGGTTTACAGTGATTTTTAGAACAGCTAAGGGGCATTGTTAGGCGCAATGTGGAGCGGCGTTATAAAAACGGCTACTAAATATACATGGCAAGGTTTCATATAAATAAACACACACAAAAAAGAATAATTTATTGATAACAAATAGTCAACGTTTGAGCAACGTTTAGCAGAATCGTTACCAAGCAACACAACGATGCAAAGACTGAACTCTTTTTACCCGGTTATACTCCAGTCCAGTAGGTGGCGATAACGCCATGGTCCAAGCAGAAACTGGTGTTATTAGCATAACAAATGCATTTTTAAACAATTTATTTGGCACTGTAAAACTGATGTAATCAGTCATTTACAACAGCTTCGCACGTGGCTCGGCCAATCACAATCAATGACCGGAGCGATCCGTTTTACAAAATGATATTATTCACTTATTGTATAGCTTGTTTTCAAAGAACGCCTCTGCGAATGAGTTGTTACTAGAGCAACCCTTATGAATTAGAATAAGCACATTCACTTTAACCTGTGATTTGCCTTGCAGCTGGAACTTCTGTCCGAGCTGCTTCTATAGACCAGGACAAAATACAATACCTTGTGACCAATCAGATTCAAGAACTCAACTGTGCTGTAGTATACACCACAAAATGTTCGTTTGCTTCATGTTTACAACACAACCGGCGGATTATCGCAGGCTATCGTTTCTTTATTACGCGCTAATGCGTCCGAGAGATCTACAGTACGCTATCAGAGTGTCTGCAGCGCGAGTAAACACGAGTAACGGAATGATGGATTATCAAAAGACTCTCAGCAACAAAAAGTTAATTATTCTTAGAAAGTAATTAATCCTGGACTGGAGATAATAGCTTTTATTTTTTTTATTTTATTTTTTTCTCTGGCTAGGTGATTGGGCTGAGAAATAAAAATGGATTTGGTAAAGACAAGCAAATGTTCAGGATTGCTTATCATGGCTTATGGCATTTCTTGATGGCGAAAAGAAAAAAAATAATGGATGAAATATTAACTGAAAATATCACCAGGAGCGATGGGAAGTAAATGGCTTCGGCGTGGCCAGCCGAAGAGATTTAGTATGATTTAGCTCGTGTGGATCGAGACCGACGAATGCCGATCGGCGTTCTCGGCCTTGTGTCGAAAATGTGTGAAAAACACTCCTCAAGTTGAGATTGTTTACGAAAAAGGAAAAAAAAAAAGCTTTTCTCCGCTTTCACCGGAATTTGCTTGATTAATTGATGTCACTTGTGGAGCCATGCGCTTATTCATCATCCTGTGACAATCGTATTATAACCACTAAATGATCTGAGGGAATTCAGACTGGAAATAGGTTACCGTCTTCCTATCAAGTTCCACGCTGAAGCGCGGCCCAGGTCAGTGCATTCGGTACTAGAAGGGTTTTTTTTTGTTTTGTTTTGTTTTTAAATGCTACGGCTTTCTAATGTTGTCCTTTTTTTCTTTTTCTAGCTGAAGTAAAAGAAGAAAAATGGCATCGCTATCGATCGCTCTGTAAACCCTCTGTAATTACTTGCATGTGCAGACTCGCGTGTTAGGGTCAGTATTATCTCGGCCCATTTTACAGGTCAGTGCTTCGGTTTCAGCAGCAATAAATTACCCGTGTGTAAACACTGGCTTCAACCTTGGGGAGACTTTATCGCGTCTAAGCAGCAGAGAGACGTTCCAATATGTCTGCTGTCCTTCTTTTTGCTTCGGACTGAAATGAATTACAGCCGGCGTTGACACGCGCGTCACGCGGAACAAGACCCTGTGCCTATAGCGATTTCATACACATCAGCAGGTTCGTGTTTGGCCAGTTAGACGAAGAAACAATACCGGAATACCGTGCGACGCTCATCCTATCGCACCTGCGTACCTTATTAATCATGCAAATGGATTTCTAATGTATGCAAACTCGTCGCATATGAGTAAAACATTCAAACGTTTCATTTTTCCCAGTCTTTAAATATTTAAGAAATCAGTTCTGTTCGAGAGTCACGCCGAACAGTACCCGGAGTACCGAGGAACGTCTTTATGATTACAGCAGCACCACTTCAGGACAAATCTACAGCATGCAGGTAGGGTTATCCACTGAAGCGAAGGTGAGACTTGTGCGTATGTATTTATTTATTTATTTATTTGAACTACATCCAATAGTATTAGTATTAATATATCAATGCAGCCACTTCCTGGATTCCTCACTTGCATTCAATTCACTTTTATTCGTGTAGCGTTTTTAACAATGGACCACTGTCACAAAGCAGCTTTACAGAAGTATATACATTCAGGATATAGTCAGCGAACCAGAAGGGGCGGGAAGAAACTCCCGAGACGGGATGACGAAGAGACCTTGAGAGAAACCAGACTCCATAGGGAACCCATCCACCCATATCTGGGGGATACCGGATAGTGTGCTTCGAAGTAGTTTCCTTCTATAACTGTGTACCACATGGTCAAAAAGTGCAATTGTGTAACCAGGAAAATTGATTTTAGGTCTATTTTGTCAAAAGAAGAACTGTTCAATAGTGGCGATTGCAGTCCAAAGCCATCTTCATGGTTTTTAAGTGGTACCGTCCTCAGTAATCTCATTGATCTTTAGGCGGTCCGTGTGGGGCCGATCTCAACAGCAGCAAGTCGCTAGCAAGTTATGAGAACTCGAACTAGAAAAAGGGCATCAGGATTGATCAGGCAGGTCTCGGTTTGTCTCGGTTTCAAACCACTTCAGGTGTACACCACATGACTTCGGAATCATCAGAAATCCAGGTTGTGTGCGAACAGATGAGAGGAATTAAGATCAGTCGCTTTGGTATCATCCCGTTAGCAAAACCGTCCGTGTTTGTCTTTTCTTTGAGCTGCAAAATCAATAACCTCCCAATGGAATGATCACCATAATGGATAATCAATGATGCCCTGAATACTGAGCTCCCACAGGGATGCACTAAGACAGGGCTCAGTGTTTGTGTGCGTGCTCTCACGGTGTACTGCAACGCTTGACTGGATAGCGCTCGCCAAACAGAAGAGATGACCGTATCGATTAAGCGAGTGTGTTTTTCTTACTCCCAAACGGCCACAATAATCACTCCGAGCTCTGTGTATTTATGTCCAGCGCAGCCGCTTTCTTTCTATAGGAACAAACCGCATATTAGCGAGCTAATATATAGCGGTCGTCAGCCATTTTGGCTTCGATCTAAGGTAAAACAACGGGACAGCATCCACCGTGCCGATAACGTGATCTCATGATGTCGGGATCAGTCACGTGTGACATCTATAACGGACACACCGCAGAGGCGGCAAACATTTCAAGGTCACGTTGTCTGTCTAATTTTTCGAACATGCCAGTCATTGGGAACGGTGACAGAGTGCGCATGCATATATGCAAGAGAGATAGACAGACGACGGCGGGAAAGAGACAGCTGACAGGAAGACGATGGACAGTCCATGCTATGCATGATAAGGGGGTAGTGTACTGGGATGTTTACATTTTGCGTGTATATATATATATATATATATATATATATATATATATATATATATATATATATATTTCAGAGTATTGGAGCTGTGTTTCCTCATTCTAGTTCTCTCTCTCTCTCTCTTCTGCCCAGCACACTCTGCATGATTAACATCCTCCTGTAATTGAAATCATTTGCATTTCTGATAGAGGGCAATTAAAACCCCGGACAAAATAAACAGCTCTTTTGAAGTTATTTTCCTAAATAGTCGGGCGGCACGCTCGCTCGGCCTTGCTGATTTCATCACGCAAAGCCTCTGCCACTTAGAGCAGCCTGCTGCCTCCACTAATGGCACGCAGACGTTCTGCTAGCAGATATCAGCGCTTTAACTAATTAGATCGAGACACAAGGGTCGTTTTATTTCATAATTTTTTTTTTATTTCTAACGCTAAAAAGTGTGTCCAAACAAACAAACAAACAAACAAACACGTGAGCCATATTCACTTCGCCCCGATTCACGTGGTCGACCGGTCGTGTCCGAGTGCTCGACCGTTCGAGTCTACGAAGGAGAAAATATCAAATCCAGCACTCTATTGATGTCTGATTCATATCGAATCATTACATCCCCGGAGGCAGTGGCTCGACGTGTGTCTCTGAGCTGTGATCCCTGGTTTGGAAGCTGTCAGACAGAGCTGACCCTCTAATCCACGCTGACGTACCCATAACACTCAGCTCACCTAAGCTCTCATTTCAGGATTATCGTATTAATCCCGGCTTGTTTCTAAGATTCGGCGGCTATTGAGAGAGTCGATCTGTCAAGTTTATCTGGCTTTTTTTTTTTTCCCAGCACTGGGGGCGGCCCGAGTCCCCCTCTCTCCGGCCTGGAGCGAGAGATAAGAAAGGGATGAATTGCAGGCTGGGAAGAAGAGAAATGAGCTGCACTTTGGCTTGAGAGACACACTCGAGATGACCTGTCGGATTGGTGTGATTGGAGTGACCCTTGTGTCCTGGCCAAGAAATGGGAGGAGATCTAAACTTGGGTGTAATGCTAGAATGAAGACTCTAAGATGATTCTTGGTTGGTTTGCTGTGTTGAAGACGAATGATTGGGTTGCGTCGTTCTTGGATACTGCTGTAGATCAGATAGCATGACTTAAACAAAAATTCCGCTATAATCCTTTGAATTAATATGCTGTTTGTAATGATGCACGGCGTTCCGTAGCAGCGCCTTCGGCTTGCTTACGCAGCCGTTCTTTGTCACACCTCCCATCCGATTACTGTGAAGATCCTGCGCAGAGGATTGTGGGAGAGAGAGTGGCGAGTAGCGGTGATGACACCAGGAATAAAAATGCAGGATTTGCCAATGCATATATGAGATGTAAATATTGTCAGGCAGCCAATCACGGTCCATAATTAAGTTGTGCTGCATTATTGATTTTTTTGCACTACAAGAGCATGCATTACACATGAATGAGTGAACGAATAATGAATATGTCTTTCCCAAACTAAAGATCATCATCTCCTGAATAATCCATGGCCTTACTTGTACATGTCAGTGTCTTTTCTGTACAGATACCTCTCCTTTCTAAACTCTCTCTCTCTCCCATTTTTTTTTTGTCCCTGTGTTTCTTATTTTGACTCTGTTATTATCTCTTTCTCTCTCTCCCTCCCTCTCCCCATCTCTCATTTTCTCTCTTCCGTGCATTTTTCTCTTCCCGCTCTCAGGTTTGTCAGTGATTAATCCATCTCGATAGAGGAAGAGAGAGAGAAAGAGAGAGTATTTTCTCAGCAAATTTCTGCACTATAAACACCTCGCCGTATATCACTCCAGTGCACTCGGACTGGAAAATACCAAAACTCATTTCCCAAATATCAGTCGCTCTCTGTGCCCAGAATACCACTGAGCCCATTACATTAATACCTTCAGCTATATTTATTCAGAGCTGAAAGCACCTCTCCGACATCCTGATAGCAGGTAATAGCACAGCAAAGTAAAATCGCCCTGAAACATAAACGCATTCATATGCAGATGTGTTTCATTCTCTTACGTCCGTGTGTCTATCGACAGTGTGGGGGTGGGGGTGGGGGTGGGCCTCTTCCTGTCTGACAGAGTGACTGACTGCACTGTTAAGTGTAATTACATCTGACTTCAATCAGGCACTAATGAAATAAGGCTCCATCACCACAGAGGCTGGAGATATTAGTCATCTAATTGTTTCAGCACTTCATTGGCGATTGAGCCTCGTTCGTAGAACACAGTCGATTTGCATTAGAAGCAAAAACCACATGCTAATATTGTTTTGCATGGAAGGGTTTGTATGGTCATGCGCTAGTCAGATGGCACTAAGATGATACCAGAACTTGCACTGTAGATAATAATAAATACTTATGGTAATGTCATAAGGTCCTATAATATAAAATACTAAACTGTACTAGACTACACTACGACATGCCATGCCATGATATACTATACCATACCATAACATTGTCATGATGCTATACCGGACTACAATGCAATGCAATATATCACACTATGGTACACCATACCATATCATCTTATGTCATGATCTACACTACTCTACCCTGCTATACTCTTTTTATGGTATACTATACTATACCTTGTCATGATGCACTATGCTGTACTAAACCACAATACAATGCTCTATACCACTCCATGGTACACCATACCATGGCATGCTATATCATGATCTACACTACTATACTCTACCCTTCTATACGATACTATACTATACTATACTATACTATACTGTGTCGTACCATACCATGCCTGGTCATGATGGACTATGCTATACTATACTACAGTACAATGCACAATACCACACTATGGTACACCATGCCATGCTCTATCATCCTCTACACTACTATACTATACTATACTGTACTATGGTATACCATTCCATGAATTGTCATGCTACACTTTACTATACTATACTACAGTACAATGCACTATACCACACTATGGTACACAATGCCATGCTCTATCATGATCTACGTACTCTACCCTACTGTACTATACTATACTATACTATACTGCGGTATACCATTCCATGCCTTGTCATGCTACACTATGCTATGCTGTACTATACTACACTACAATGCACTATACAACACTACGGTACACCATTCCATGCTCTATCATGATCTACGTACTCTACCCTACTGCACTATACTATACTATACTGCAGTATACCATTCCATGCCTTGTCATGCTACACTATGCTATGCTATGCTATGCTATACTACACTACAATGCACTATACAATACTACAGTACATCATGCCATGCTCTATCATGGTCTACGTACTCCACCCTACTGTACTGTACTATACTACCCTATACTATGCTATACTATACTATACTATACTATACTATACTATACTATACTATACTATACTGCGGTATACCATTCCATGCCTTATCATGCTACACTATGCTATGCTATGCTATACTACACTACAATGCACTATACCACACTATGGTACACCATGCCATGCTCTATCATGATCTACGCTCTCTACCCTACTGTACTATACTATACTAAACTATACTGTGGTATACCATTCCATGCCTTGTCATGCTACGTTATGCTATACGATACGACAGCGCAATGCGCTATACCTCACCACAGTACACCATAATATACCATGTTTTTTTTCATGATTTAATATACTCCATACTATACCTATACTATACTGCCTTGTCGTGTCCATACCTTGTCGTGATGCACTATGCTATGCATACTACAATGCGGTGCGCTATTTCATGGTCTACTCTGCTCTACTATATAATACTGTACTATAACAATTAAGTGAAAAATCACATCTTAATATCACATCTATGATGTAGTATTGAGATAATGCTAAAACTAGTATTAATACTCAGTTTATTTTAGTTCAGTTTCATTTGTATAAAAACTCATTTAAAACTATTATAATCGCCATGTTGCCCCACGTACACTTCACATAACCCTGCAGTAACATATAACATCTGACTTTATAGAATTACACTACACCGTAATATAACCTAGCACATAACATTGGCCACTCTGCATGTAACCTACCTCTAGACCATCTATATATACCACACAGCATACATTTACTTTTACCGTCAGTCGGTGCTGTACGCTACTCCTGGTTTCAATACGTCATCCTTACACGTTCTTATAACCTTTTCTGCGTGACGCGTAATTTATTTCGCCTAACCTTTATACCATACATCTACACATTTTAACCACATAAACATACATTACGTATTCTTATACCTATTGGCGATGTAAATACACTGGCCCTTGACTTTATCCACACTAGGCATCACCTTGCCCTATGTCTCTACCTCAATATTTACTCCCAAAAAAAAAAAAAAAAAAAAAAAAAAAAAAAAAAAAAAAAAAAAATACAAATACTGTAATATATTTTTATGTAAAACAAAAAAAAAAAAAGGGGTGGGTGGGTTGGTTTTGTAGAAAAAAAAAAAAAGAAAAAAATTGGCCACCCCGAAAAAAAAAAACAAAACGAATTAAATTATAATATTGGCGCCAAAGTTATAAATTGATATTTTTTTTTATTTTTGGAAGTTTTTTGGTTTGTGGCTGCCTTTTTTTTTTTTGTTGGTGTTGGTTTTTGATTTTATATTAAAGGAGCAGAAGTGTTGGTTTTTTTTTTTTTTTTTTTTTTTTTTTTTTTTTTTTTTTTTTTGCCACCTCTTTTTTTTATAACAAAAAATATTTATAATAAAAAATATAATTATTTTTATTTTTTTTTGTATTTAATAATAATATAAAAAGTAAAAAAAAAAAAATAATTTATTTGTTGGTTGTTTGTTTTTTTGTTGGTGTTTTTTTTGTTTTTGTTTTTTTTTTTGTTTTGTGTGTTTTTTTTTATTTAAATTTTTTTTTTTTTTTTTTTTTTTTTTTGTTTATTTGTTTTTTTTTTTTGTTGTGGTTTTTTTGTTTTTTTTTTTTTTACTTTTTTGTTTTTTGTAAGCAACTGAAATGATTAATTATATTGCTTCAGTGCTTGAATTTGGATAACACTCCATAAGTGCGGCTTTGCAAAGACATTTTCCTCATATCCGTCTTATTCTAAGACTTTTATTACACTTTTTTTTTTTTTTTTTTTTTTTTAAGGCAAACGTGTTACAATTCCTGTGCGTGATAATCATACAGATAAGGTTGAAAAACATATTTGGTGGAAGGACAAAAAAAAAAAAGAAAGAAAGAAACATTCCTCTACAATCATCACACCAGGACCAAGCATGGTTATTTAAATTGTTTTGCTCCGCCCACTGAGGAAGGAATAGCAAGGCCAAATGCAGGTGTGACCCCTGATGAATGCACCTGAAGTCCAGAAAATCTGCTCTAGAGATGCTAGAGGAAATGGACGCTGCTGCTCACCTGTCAGAATTTAATGGCACAAGTGATTTAGATACATCTGTGCATTGTTTTCGAGTTCTCTATCTTTCTCTCTCTCACACTCTCGCACACACTCTCACAGACACCGAGAGTGTATATGCTAGTCCCCACTCGGACTGTCGCCCAGCCTGATATTCCATTAAAAGCACGTGCCATACCGTCTGCGGCACAGATGTCTGACGCGTGGCCCGGACACAAATAATTTGTTGTTTGTTTATTAATTCATATACTTTTCCAGGTTTTAGAGCGAGAAAACAGCTGCCATGTCACCACACCACCACTCTACCTCCCCAGAATAGCTAATCCATGAAAAGTGCTGGCAGGATACACGCACTAGCTCAGGTGGACAGGGTGCACAGCCAACCGGAAAAGCCTCACACACGCACACACACATGCACACACACACACACACACAGTGTCAGTGGAGGAGGATGACATGTTATAAACATATCTTTCCATAGATAGATTGATAGATAGATGGATAGATGGATGGATAAATGGATGGATGGATGGATGGATGAATGGATAGATGGATGGATAGATGGATGGATGGATAGATTGATGGATGGATGGATAGATGGATGGATAAATGGATGGATGGATAGATTGATAGATGGATAAATGGATGGATGGATGGATGAATGAATAGATGCATGGATAAATGGATGGACGGATAGATTGATGGATGGATGGATAGATGGATGGATAAATGGATGGATGGATAGATTGATAGATAGATGGATAGATGAATGGATAAATGGATGGATGGATAGATTGATAGATAGATGGATAGATAGATGGATAGATGGATGGATAGATGGATGGATGGATGGATGAATGAATAGATGGATGGACAAATGGATGGGTGGATAGATTGATGGATGGATGGATGGATAAATGGATGGATGGATAGACTGATAGATAGATGGATAAGTGGATGGATGGATGGATGGATGGATGAATGAATAGATGCATGGATAAATGGATGGATGGATAGATGGATGGATGGATAGATGGATGGATGGATAGATGGATGGATAAATGGATGGATGGATAGATTGATGGATGGATGGATAGATGGATGGATAATGGATGGATGGATAGATTGATGGATGATAGATGGATGGATGGATGGATGGATGGATGGATGGATGGATGGATGGATGGATGGATAGATAGATAGATAGATAGATAGATAGATAGATAGATAGATAGATAGATAGATAGATAGATAGATAGATAGATAGATAGATTGATTGATTGATTGATTGATTGATTGATTGATTGCTAGATTGCTATCTATATATAATATATACTTTCTCTGCGTGATGCCCCGAGTTACCTTGAGTAGCCTCATGCTTTTACTCCAGAGATGTGTTCTCTACCTCAGGTGCCATCTCGATTCAATTCTTTTTCTTTTTCTTCCCCTCCATTACATGCATCATGCTCAAATTCCCAGAGCAGCATATGATTTATTTTCCGTCTTAACTCTGAAAGCAATATATTTATCGAGTACACTGTTATTATATAGTCCTAGTTTGCACATTACCTCAACTAGGATTATTGACTGTAAAGAGGCGTGTCTCCGGTAAACCCCACCCTCTGTCCAGATGAAAACAGCTGAGTAAAGGAAGTGAAGATGCCAAAAAGGAAGGCAAAAGGTGTAAAATCATTTACTCACCACACACACACACACACACACTGCTCAGTAGCTCAGTAAATTAATTAGACGGGCCACTTGCCATGAGAAGTCAGTGTGAGTGTTTAGGTGTTAGTTGTTTCTCAGATAAAAGGCGGATGAAGGTATTAATTCTCTTGATTATCTAATTCTATAATATATATATATATATATATATATATATATATATATATATATATATATATATATATATATATTATATATACACATATATATATATATATATATATAACTATATAACATATAGTTTCATGCCACATAAGAGCGTATAACTGCCACTTTATGTTCACGTCATTGTTATTCCTTTGTTGCTGTTCACAATCATAAATCCTGCGCCGCCTGACACAGGAACACCCGACCGGCATGACGCGATCTTCCCCCAACGTTCCGGATTTGACGGGCGGATTTCATCTTCCTCCCCCGAACACGCCAGCGACAGATCTGTTGACACATCCGTCCGCATGTGTCTGTGTAATGATATTATTTTTCATTTCCCGGGCAAAAAGAAAACACCATTACCCAAGGCAGCGAGTCGTAACGGAGCATTCTGTGCCTCCGTCTCTTTTTCCTCTTCTTCGGCGGGACTCTAATTGAATTACCCACTCTCATGATGGAAAGTTTCAAAGAGACCGTTGCTGTCGTCTTCCTCCTTCCTGCTTTCGTTTCAGTCGGTCTATTATTTTTTTTATTTTATTTCTTTTATTTTTTTAACTCCTCCAGCACGCATTGCCGGTTGACACCGACACAAGCCGGCCGTTCCGTTTTAGCCTCGGTTAAAGAAAATCCGGCTCCAGATAGAATATAAAGAGACAGGTGGACAGGGTCAGGTTATGGACCTGTCTTTTATTCTGTGCGGTTGGGCTAGAGCTGTATTCATGCAGCATTCAACTGTTCTGAAAGGAGATGTCCACCATTAGGGGGGAAAGGCAGTCAGACTAAATTCAGGCCAGCGGCTGCAGAGGCAAGAAGCCAGCTCGTCTTTTGTGCAGTGGGATTAAGAAAGGAAGCAGACGTTGAATAAGGGATTCAGCACTGACTGGCACCTCTATAGACAGAACGACATCCGTTTGACAAGAGGTCCTGGACTGCATTATTGCATGCGCACGAGGCAGAAATTGCTTTATGACGTGCAGAAGAAAGTAACCCGCTCATATTACTGGAAATGTAGATTATGTACAAATGGCTTAGTGGTTAGCATGTTTGCCTCGCACTTCCAGGGTTGGGGGGTCGAATCTTGCTTCCGCCCACGAGTTTGCATGTGTTCCCCGTACTTCGTAGGTTTCCTTCTGGTACTCCGGTTTCCTCCCCCAGTCCAAAGACATGCGTTGTAGGCTAACTGGCATTACTAAATTGCCCGTAGTGTGTGAGATTGTGCCCTGCAATGGGTTGGCGTCCCCCACCTTGTGCCCCGAGTTCTCTGGGATACGCTCCAGGCTCCCTGTGAGCCTGTGGATGGATGGATGGATGGATGGATGTCCTGAATGTATTCAAGGAAAAACCAATGTCACTATTTCAGCTTAACCCTGAGGAACACTACTTTAATACTATTAGTAGTGTTGCTGAAAGCCTTAGCTTTAGTTTTAGTGTGTGTGGAAAATTACAGGAGTTCCCTCGAGTAGATGTGTCATTAGTTGCTCCGTCCCGTTCATTAGTGCGATTGCGTAGATGAGCTTTTTATGGCCTCTTACAATGATGGACAATTGTCTAATGGATAATCGTCTGTTTCTTTAACAGTGCTATGCAGTTTATTCGAATCAAAACCTTGTGTGTGTGTGAGATTGTGTGTGTGTTTCATTTGAACACCGAACTCGTGCAGACCGAAACATCTCTTAATGAGTACAATGTAATTAGTGAGAAAAATAATGCAGTTGAAGGGTAGGAGCATTCTAGAAACGTCCTACAGGTAGGTTCTGCTGATGCAGTCCCACAGCCATCCATCTGCGTGTGTGTGTGTGTGTTTATTACATATGGATAGAAACCATGGCATGAGGGGTCAAGCAGAGGCTGGAAAGTCTGACAGCGAGTCCTTCTCTAAAGACGGAGGAGGAAAGTTTTTTTTCTACGAAACAGACTAAGTGCTCTCTCAGGGCCTGACCTACAGCCCGTGCTCTGAAAACCCACAATTGGGGGAGCCATGCAAAATTGATTAGCACATTGTTTTCTCTCGACGAGCTCTGGCATCGCCGGCGGTCCGAGCTTTCAGAGCAGACGGACGAGTAGAAACGCGAGGTCAAAAATCACAAGGAAGACCGCCTGCTTTCTCACGCCGTCTTCCGCTCGCTCTACTCTTAACGAGCTAAACGACGCGATAAACAGACTTTCTATCACTCGTTTCATTTGCTCGGTCAGTGAGTATCGGTATCAAGCGCTGTGAAGACAATACTATGGTGAAAATGAGGAAAGGAAGTGAGCTGTATCGTGTGCAGTGTTTACTTGGTGTTAGTTTGCTTAGGAACTTCTTCGTATTCGTTTATTATGCTCACGCTCAATATCCGGGAAATGACAGGGAGGCGTCTGTATTTCTTCTGGTAAAGAGACGCACCCGGTTTCAGCTTACGCTCCAAAAAGTCGGCTCTGAAACGCGTCGGAACTAACACGGTGGGATTGCTTCTGACGCTGACACACATCGTCCGCTCCAGTCGAGCATGAAGTAGTTATACTTGGTTAAGAGAAGGATGGAGAGTTTTTCATATAGGCTAACATTTACAATTCCGATCGTACGCCCGTGTGTGTGTGTGTGTGTGTGTGTGTGTGGGAGAGTGTCGGGCCATGATGTAATGTCTGGACGCTTTAGAAACAGATTGAGGCCACGAGCCTGTGTATAGAATCTCGCTCTCGCTTCTCGCACAAAAGCGACTTTGACAGCTACTCTACAGTATGTTTCCGCCTTGATGGCGTAGCGTGTGTTTCGGCTGAAACGGACGAGTAAGAAATACACACGGCGAGGTGTGTGTGTGTGTGTGTGTGTGTGTGTGTGTGTGCTGGAGAACGCGACTTCTTTTGTCTAGCGTTCTGAAGCTAATCTGGACGTAGCGGCGCTAGTTTGTGAGCTTTTCCACATCGGTGACGTTAACTGCGCCGCAGGCAGACGACGCGATTACCACAGCTGCGCAGATAAACCGGGCGCGTTGATGCTAAGCAGCTAGCTCTCAGGGAGAGAGCAGCACGCAAAGACATGAGAGAGATGAGTTATCTTGCAGGCTGGCCTTACATGCGTATACATGCATGTTAAGCGGCAAGTGAACGGTCAGCTCTCGAAGTCGATGCGTTGGAAGCAGGAAAAATGGGCAAGCGTAAGCACTCGGAGCACGTCGTATCCGTGGGATTAGCATCGCTGCTCGATTATAATCAGAATACGTCGCGGTAGCTTAAAGCTGCTAGCACATCGTCGCGTGAAATATAGCCGAGGTATTAAAGCAGACACCGAATTGAGAGGAAGAGGGATGATGAAGTGTCAGCGATGCTCAGAGGTGACCGGGACCTGCGCACTGTTACACCCTCTCCCTTAATCATAGCTGTCTGCATCTCTCACACACACACACACACACACACACACACACACACACACGTGTTTAACCATACCCAAATCTGATTTCATATCAGGCAGCGTGTATGTCTCACGCTAGACGTTTATGAGTTCTCCACTCTACACAATTTTAGTTTTGATGCTCCTCACACTGATGAATATTATTATTGTTATTTATTTATTTATTTATTTATTTATTGGATGCTAGAAGAAAGCAAATCTGTTGGTCGCTAAGAAACTCTGAGACTGTATAAGTGTGTGTGTGTGTGTGTGTGTGTCCCGAATCCTGTAGTTGCCCAAGCGTAGTGGGGAATGTTATATTGGGGAAGGAGCCGTGTGTTGCGTGATGAGGTGTAGTAAAGAGTAGTGGTGTAAAAGTATTACTTCTCTCCTCTTCACTGGCTTCTGTCGTGTACCAGTGTATGTGTGTGTGTGTGTGTATATGTGTGTTTGTGTGTGTGTGAGAGAGTCGTTGTGACTGCAGGCCATCAGAGCGCTGCTCACTCGAGAGGAAACGCCACAGCTGTGCTTTCTGACAGCTGCCTCAATGACACACACACACACACACACACACACACACACACACACACACACACACACACACACACAGATGCACAAGCACAGTGTGCAGTCATGAATGCTTTTTTTCCCCTTCTTTTTTTATGCACGTACATGTATGAATACAAGCACACACGCCATGCGATCTAGGATATAGATGACCGAACACTGTCTTGCAGTCTTGAATCCACACACACACACACACACACACACACACACACACACACACAGAGTTACCCAGGTTGTAAAAGACCGCTCCGATCTTTTCTGACTCTTCAGGATAAAGTCTAATCCTCCTCAGATGAGTCCTGCCAATCCGTTTCTCCTCTCTCTTTTCATCTCTTTCTCTTTCCATCCTCTCCTCTTATAGAACGACGATCTGATGATGAACCCTATTCGTCTTGTTTCATAGCCCGTGAAATGGGCCTGTGTCCAGGCAGGTGTAGCTTAGTCGTTAAGCTTTTATGCTAGTGACTATCAATAAAAGAAAAATAAATAAATAAATAAATAAAAACCCACGAATGGAAAAAGGTTTAAAAATTGCTCTAAGAGTATTGTTCGTATTGCTATTATTGATACGCGATAAATTAATGGTGTCCGATAACATGAAATATAAATACTGTTCCAAAGTCAGTTACCGATCGATATTCACATTATTCATATCGACTGAAATCCTGGAGCACAGCATCATGGTTATCTTGTATTACTTCTTGGTTTATTAATGAATTATCACACACATACACACACCCCATTCAGCCAGAACATTAAAACCACCTGCCTAATATTGTGCTGATGTATCTGGCGCCAAGGCGTTAGCAGCAGGTCCTTTAAGTCCTGTAAGTTGCGAGGTGGGTCCTACGTGGATCGGACTTGTTTGTCCAGAACATCCCACAGACGCTCGATCGGATCGAGATCTGGCGAGTTTGGAGGCCGCGTCAACAAATTGAACTCTTTGTCATGTTCCTCGAACCGTTCCTGAACCGTTTTTGGAGTGTAGCAGTGCGCATTATCCTGCTCAAAGACGCCTCTGACGTTATGGAATACCGCTGCCGTGAAGTGGTGTACTTGGTCTGGAGCAATTTTTACGAAGGTGGTACGTGTCAAAGTAACATCCACATGAATGCCAGAACCCAAGGTTTCCTAGCAGAACCTTGTCCAGAGCATCAGACGTCATGCCCCGGCTTGCCTCGTTCCCATAGTGCATCCTGGTGCCATCTTTTCCCTGGGTCACCCGGGGAAAACGTGATCCATCAGACCAGGCCACCTTCTCCCATTGCTCCATGATGCTCACGTAGGCACTTTCAGTAGTGGACAGGGGTCAGCGTGTGTGCTACAGTAGCTCTTCTGTCGGATCGGACCAGACGGGCTTGCCTTTACTCCCCACTGTTACCACTGTTAACACTGTCCCCAGTGTTAATTGTCTCCGGTTCACCTGTTGTCCTTCCTTGGACCACTTTTGGTAGGTCCTAACCACTGTACCACCCTACAAGACGTTCTATTTTGGACCTAACTGTAACACTGACCTAATATAATCCCTCATACCCTTGACAGGTGGCATTGAGACGCTCCACCTGTCCGTTTTTTTTTTTCTTTCTTCTTAACGTTCTGCCTGACCGGTGTATCCCTATAAACCGGGATCTTCGTGTCATTGCAAACTTTGCCTTGTATATTCCTGTATTCCGAACACTCCCAACTATGATTATCTCAGTCTTTTAATGAGAACTTGTATCTCTTCCTACAGCTAAATTGATTGACAGCGAGTTTATTGAAAGTGCAGTTTAAATTCGGCAGCATTGTTTAATTGAATAGCAACTTCAGTATCACTTTCCCTCCCTCGCTTGATTACCGTTGTATTTCCTTCAGCACGCCGTGTGTCAGTCATCGACGTGGGGGGAACAGCGCCGCACAGACACAAAAGCGCCAAAGCGTTTCCTGTGCTAATCACCTTCCTCGCCAGGCCATTTTAATTGCACCTCTTTAATTTCATGAATAAATCCAGCATATTGAATGTGCTGAAGTCCTATAGTGCTGTCTGTGGAGGAGGAGGAGGAAGGGGGGAGGGGAGGGGAGGAGGAAGAGGGGGGGGGGGTTAATTATGGAAGGCAAGCACAATAGATTCATCATTATACCAGGAGCCTGAACAGCTCAGAAAATCCGCTTAGTCAGAGTTCCACAAGGTGGAATGCGAAGGTGTATTTAGGAGTTGTTCTCCGTCCTGTCACGGTCTGAATAGAAGAGAAAAACACGTACGCTGATTTTGTCAAAAGAATACATCGTGCCGTCTTGAACAAAAACCCACAGCACGAGCTCCGTTTAGGATTCATTCTCCGTTCTGTCTAGGTCGGCGTTTTCCGTCCCTTTACATTATGATGTGCTGTATATGTTGAGAATCTGTTCTCAGTGTCCAAACTCTGTTTCATTGATGGTTCGTTTTTGATTTGTTTGAGTTCATTAGTAACGATGACGTTCCACGTTTATCCTACGTCGGAATGAGGACTTTATCGGCAGTTCTGAGAAGTCTTCAGTATCCTGGACCCGTGATGGGAACGCATTCGGTCTCATCCACGTCTCAGTGGAACGGTTCGGAGGTTATCAGACGGAGGGAGCTGCTTTATTATAGTGGCACGAGCTCCAAATCGAGTGTCGGGAATATGTTAATAATATATTCATTCAAGCGCTAATTAAATCTATTCAGCTACAAAAAAAGAAAAAAAATACCCTGTGTGAACCGTTAAATCGTATTCTGTCCTCGCAGCTACGCAACTTTATTTGGAAGTCTATCAAATCGTAACCTTTGGTGAGGTCGGAAACTGTGCGATAACGAGCCGCGACACGTCCTCGCGCTCGTGTGCTACCCATATGCGTGTGAGTTTATGTGTGTGTAAGTGTCTGTCGGTTTGTTGGAGTCGTGAACCGCAGACTCCCCTGTAAACGGAGCACGGCGGCATCTGCAGAGCTCGTGCCGGTGAACTAATCAGCGTTTAATTCCAGTCAGTCGCAGCGTCTCCATGCCGACTCCTCCACCGCTGAACCTTTTAAAGGCCTGCTTCGTTTTCATCTGTTTTAAAGCAGTCTGTTTATTAAACTTGACTTCATTACAAGTTTAAAAGGCACTCGCAGGAAATCGTTCTGGTTCCGTTCACAAACGAGCACGCACACGCACACACACACACACACACACACACACACACACACACACACACAGAGCTTAAAGTAGAGTGACATCTGTCACCCGTTTATATAACATGCTCTAATGAAATAATTCTCTTTTCCATTTATAATACTTCTTAATAGTCTACAGATTATATTTTTAGATGTAGATGTATATGTATGCATCCATCTAACACCATCATTCCTTGTATGACAGAGACATTCTCCATCGAACACCTCCACTGAAGACTTTATATATTAAACTCAGATCAAACACCAACATTCTTCATCAAATACCAACGTTTTCCATCGAACACTGATGTTCTCCACCGAACACTAACGTTCTCCATCGAACACTAACGTTCTCCATCGAACACAGACATTCTCCATCGAACACTAACGTTCTCCATCGAACACAGACGTTCTCCACCGAACACTAACGTTCTCCATCGAACACAGACGTTCTCCACCGAACACTAACGTTCTCCATCGAACACTAACGTTCTCCACCGAACACTAACGTTCTCCATCGAACACAGACATTCTCCATCGAACACAGACATTCTCCACCGAACACTAACGTTCTCCATCGAACACTAACGTTCTCCACCTAACACAGACGTTCTCCATCGAACACAGACGTTCTCCATCGAACACTAACGTTCTCCATCGAACACAGACATTCTCCACCGAACACTAACGTTCTCCATCGAACACAGACGTTCTCCACCTAACACAGACGTTCTCCATCGAACACAGACGTTCTCCATCGAACACTAACGTTCTCCATCGAACACAGACATTCTCCACCGAACACTAACGTTCTCCATCGAACACAGACGTTCTCCACCTAACACAGACGTTCTCCATCGAACACAGACGTTCTCCACCGAACACTAACGTTCTCCACCGAACACAGACGTTCTCCACCTAACACAGACGTTCTCCACCGAACACTAACGTTCTCCATCGAACACTAACGTTCTCCATCGAACACAGACGTTCTCCACCGAACACAGACGTTCTCCACCTAACACAGACGTTCTCCATCGAACACAGACGTTCTCCATCGAACACTAACGTTCTCCATCGAACACAGACGTTCTCCATCGAACACAGACATTCTCCACCGAACACTAACGTTCTCCATCGAACACAGACGTTCTCCATCGAACACAGACGTTCTCCACCGAACACAGACATTCTCCATCGAACACAGACGTTCTCCACCGAACACAGACATTCTCCACCGAACACAGACATTCTCCATCGAACACAGACATTCTCCATCGAACACAGACGTTCTCCACCGAACACTAACATTCTCCACCGAACACAGACATTCTCCATCGAACACTAATGTTCTCCACCGAACACAGACATTCCCCATCGAACACAGACATTCCCCATCGAACACAGACATTCTCCATCGAACACTAATGTTCTCCATCGAACACTAATGTTCTCCACCGAACACAGACATTCTCCATCGAACACAGACATTCTCCATCGAACACTAATGTTCTCCATCGAACACAGACATTCTCCATCGAACACAGACATTCTCCATCAAACACAGACATTCTCCATCGAACACTAATGTTCTCCATCGAACACTAATGTTCTCCACCGAACACAGACATTCTCCATCGAACACAGACATTCTCCACCGAACACTAACGTTCTCCATCGAACACAGACGTTCTCCACCTAACACAGACGTTCTCCATCGAACACAGACGTTCTCCATCGAACACTAACGTTCTCCATCGAACACAGACATTCTCCATCGAACACTAATGTTCTCCATCGAACACTAACGTTCTCCATCGAACACAGACATTCTCCATCGAACACTAACGTTCTCCATCGAACACAGACGTTCTCCATCGAACACTAACGTTCTCCATCGAACACAGACGTTCTCCACCGAACACTAACGTTCTCCACCGAACACAGACGTTCTCCATCGAACACTAATGTTCTCCATCGAACACTAATGTTCTCCATCGAACACTAACGTTCTCCATCGAACACAGACATTCTCCATCGAACACAGACATTCTCCACCGAACACTAACGTTCTCCATCGAACACAGACGTTCTCCACCTAACACAGACGTTCTCCATCGAACACAGACGTTCTCCATCGAACACAGACGTTCTCCATCGAACACAGACGTTCTCCACCGAACACTAACATTCTCCACCGAACACAGACATTCTCCATCGAACACTAATGTTCTCCATCGAACACTAATGTTCTCCATCGAACACTAACGTTCTCCATCGAACACAGACATTCTCCATCGAACACTAATGTTCTCCATCGAACACTAATGTTCTCCACCGAACACTAATGTTCTCCATCGAACACAGACATTCTCTATCGAACACTAATGTTCTCCATCGAACACTAACGTTCTCCACCGAACACAGACATTCCCCATCGAACACAGACATTCTCTATCGAACACTAATGTTCTCCATCGAAACTAATGTTCTCCATCGAACACAGACATTCTCACCAAACACTAACGTTCTCCACCGAAACAAGTTCTCCACAACAACATCTACTCCGAACACTACATTCTCCACGAACACTATGTTTCAAACCTAAGTTAAGAACCAGTTTATATAAAAAGCAATGTTTCCATCAACATGTTCTCCATCGAACACATCAATGTTCCATACCTCCCTTTCTACACACACGAACTAATGTTCTCCTCACCAACCTCCACTCATCGAACACTAATCTCCATCAGACTAATGTTCTCCACCGAACAAATGTTCTCACGAACACTATTTCCAGAACACTAATGTTCTCCATCGAACACTAATGTTCTCCATCAACACAGACATTCTCCATCGAACACTATTTTTCTCCATACACAATGTTCTCATCGAACACGACATTCTCCACGACACTATGTTCTCCACCGAACACTAACGTCCCCTACACAAACAATGTTCTCCACGAACACTAATGTTCTCCAACAATGTTTCCATGAACACAAATCTCATCGAACACATGTTAAATTCCATCACTATGCCGACACCACACGCATGCTTTCCATGACCGATACGATGTCACCATGTAGCTTACAATTACCATTACACCTAATCACCATATGTTCTCACGAACACAGACATTCTCCATCGAACACAATGTTCTCCATTGAACACTAATGTTCTCCATCGAACACTAATGTTCTCCATCGAACACAGACATTCTCCATTGAACACTAATGTTCTCCATCGACACTAATGTTCTCCATCAACAATGTTTCCACTAATGTCCCCTACAAACTAATGTTCCATCGAATAATGTTATCAACACTAATGTTCTCCATCGAACACTAATGTTCTCCATCGAACACAGACATTCTCCATTGAACACTAATGTTCTCCATCGAACACAGACATTCTCCACCGAAGACTAATATTCTCCACCGAACACTAATGTTCTCCATCGAACACAGACATTCTCTATCGAACACTAATGTTCTCCATCGAACACTAATGTTCTCCATCGAACACAGACATTCTCCACAAAAACGTTCTCACCACCAATCACAAACAAATTCTCCACCGAACACAATCCACGCCAATGTTCTCCATCACAATGTTCTCACGAACATCATTCCATCGCCATGTTCAAACACTGTCTCACCGACTTAAAAAAAGAAGAACAAAATGCACAATCACAACACTAATGTTCTCATCGAACACAGACATTCTCCATCGAACACTAATGTTCTCCATCGACACTAACTTCCCACGAACACAGACATTCTCCATCGAACACAATGTCTCATCGAACACTAATGTTCTCCACCGAACACTAATGTTCTCCACCGAACACTAATGTTCTCCATCGAACACTAATGTTCTCCATCGAACACTAATGTTCTCCATCGAACACAGACATTCTCCATCGAACACTAATGTTCTCCATCGAACACTAATGTTCTCCATCGAACACTAATGTTCTCCATCGAACACAGACATTCTCCATCGAACACTAATGTTCTCCATCGAACACTAATGTTCTCCATCGAACACAGACATTCTCCATCGAACACTAATGTTCTCCATCGAACACTAATGTTCTCCACCGAACACTAATGTTCTCCATCGAACACAGACATTCTCCATCGAACACTAATGTTCTCCATCGAACACAGACATTCTCCATCGAACACTAATGTTCTCCACCGAACACTAATGTTCTCCATCGAACACAGACATTCTCCATCGAACACTAATGTTCTCCATCGAACACTAACGTTCTCCATCGAACACAAACATTCTCCATCGAACACTAATGTTCTCCATCGAACACAGACATTCTCCATTGAACACTAATGTTCTCCATCGAACACAGACATTCTCCATCGAACACTAATGTTCTCCATCGAACACTAATGTTCTCCATCGAACACTAATGTTCTCCATCGAACACAGACATTCTCCATCGAACACTAATGTTCTCCATCGAACACTAATGTTCTCCATCGAACACTAATGTTCTCCATCGAACACTAATGTTCTCCATCGAACACTAATGTTCTCCATCGAACACAGACATTCTCCACCAACATACTTCCATACACTAATGTTCTCCATCGAACACAGACATTCTCCATCGAACACTAATGTTCTCCATCGAACACAGACATTCTCCACCGAACACTAATGTTCTCCATCGAACACTAACGTTCTCCATCGAACACAGACATTCTCCACCGAACACTAATGTTCTCCATCGAACACTAATGTTCTCCACCGAACACTAATGTTCTCCACCGAACACTAATGTTCTCCATCGAACACAGACATTCTCCATCGAACACTAATGTTCTCCATCGAACACTAATGTTCTCCATCGAACACTAATGTTCTCCATCGAACACAGACATTCTCCATCGAACACTAATGTTCTCCATCGAACACTAATGTTCTCCATCGAACACTAATGTTCTCCATCGAACACTAATGTTCTCCATCGAACACAGACATTCTCCACCAAACACTAATGTTCTCCATCGAACACTAATGTTCTCCATCGAACACTAATGTTCTCCATCGAACACAGACATTCTCCATCGAACACTAATGTTCTCCATCGAACACAGACATTCTCCATCGAACACTAATGTTCTCCATCGAACACTAATGTTCTCCATCGAACACTAATGTTCTCCATCGAACACAGACATTCTCCACCAAACACTAATGTTCTCCATCGAACACTAATGTTCTCCATCGAACACTAATGTTCTCCATCGAACACTAATGTTCTCCATCGAACACTAATGTTCTCCATAGAACACAGACATTCTCCACCGAACACTAAGGTTCTCCATCGAACACAGACATTCTCCATCGAACACTAATGTTCTCCATCGAACACAGACATTCTCCATCGAACACTAATGTTCTCCATCGAACACAGACATTCTCCATCGAACACTAATGTTCTCCATCGAACACTGATGTTCTCCACCGAACACTAACGTTCTCCATCGAACACCAATCTTCTCCATCGAACACTGACGTCCTCCTTCGAACACTGACGTTCTCATCAAACACTGATGTTCTCAGCACTGACGTTCTCCACCAAACGCTGACGATCTCCACCAAACGCTGACGTTCTCCACTAAACGGCACTGACGCTCTCCACCAAACGCTGACGTTCTCCACTAAATGACGCTGATGCTCTCCACCAAATGCTGACGTTCTCCACTAAACGACGCTGATGCTCTACACCAAACGCTGACGTTCTCCACTAAACGACGCTGATGCTCTCCACCAAACGCTGACGTTCCCGACCAAACGCTGACGTTCTTCACTAAACGACGCTGATGCTCTACACCAAACGCTGACGTTCCCGACCAAATGCTGACGTTCTCCACTAAACGACGCTGATGCTCTACACCAAACGCTGACGTTCTCCACTAAACGACGCTGATGCTCTCCACCAAACGCTGACGTTCCCGACCAAACGCTGACGTTCTTCACTAAACGACGCTGATGCTCTACACCAAACACTGACGTTCCCGACCAAACGCTGACGTTCTTCACTAAATGACGCTGATGCTCTACACCAAACGCTGAGGTTCTCCACTAAACGACGCTGATGCTCTCCACCAAACGCTGACGTTCCCGACCAAACGCTGACGTTCTTCACTAAACGACGCTGATGCTCTACACCAAACACTGACGTTCCCGACCAAACACTGACGTTCTCCACTAAACGACGCTGACGTTCTCCACCAAACGCTGACGTTCTCCACTAAACGACGCTGGCGTTCCCCACCAAACGCTGACGTTCTCCACTAAATGACGCTGATGCTCTCCACCAAACGCTGACGTTCTCCACTAAACGACGCTGACGCTCTACACCAAACACTGACGTTCTCCACTAAACGACGCTGACGCTCTACACCAAACGCTGACACCCTCCACTAAACGGCGCTGATGTTCCCCATCCAAACGCTGACGTTCTCCACCAAGCAGACATTGTCTGTGAAGCACTAAAATTATTCAACAATCTTTCATCAGCAAACATCAACATAACTTTTTTTTTTTCATTTATCAAAATGATTATTTTTTTTTTATTAAGCACCAACATGTGCAATGAAACACCATCTTTCCCAAACTCACACCGTCATTTCTCATTAAACATCATCATTCATCAAACACAAATACTGTCCATTCAATACCACCGCTCTATAAAACACTACCATGTATCGTTCCACACCAAGCCCACGTCAGAGGTTAATGAAGATGAATGGGGAATGTCGCTGTGCTGTAGGAAAAAGAAACGACTAACTTGCTCCTTCGTTTTTAACGCCTCACAAATTCTTTCGAATAATAATAATAACGTGGTTACCAAGTTGTATGTAATACTAATGTACACAGTTTTAGCTTTTATACAGCCTGACACGACTTGATGCTTCTTTCCCTAATGATTTTATATAATGGAGTAATAGTGAGAGATTAGATCAGCTGATTATATATTACACTAACATAGGAACACTAACCGAGCTGAAGTACAAGCAACGGCGTACAGACCATTCAGATAGTCCAAGTGGAATCTGTCCATCCCTATGAATGTGTCCGAACTTCAGGTCTAAAATGGCAGAGAGAAGCCATGCTTTGTGTGTGTGTGTGTGTGTGTGTGTGTGTGTGTGTGTGTGGTCAGAAATAGCACTGTCGTCTGCTGAAGAGTGTTAAAGTCATTGTTCCGCATACAGAGCATATGTTTTCGATCTGCTCCTTTTAGCTTCGGTCTCAGCTGTTCTAGAACACTTGATTTCTTCGACTCTCACGCTTCTATTGACGCCATTCTCGCGCTAATTTTTCAGCAGGAAAGTTCCATTCTGGCTGCTTGCCATCCGGGGGATTATTAGATTGATTGATTTATTTATTTATTTATGTTCCCTTTTCATTACTGTATTTTGTTTTCTGACTTTCTATCTCAGCGTCGATCATCCTTCTCCTCTCGCTCTACTTCTTCTCTTTCTGTATTTCGCCCTATACGTTTTTGATCTCTCTCTCTCTCTCTCTCTCTCGCTCTCGCTCTCTCTCTCTCTGCCACCTACTCCACTTATTTATTGTTTGTGTAGCTGTAATGAATGCGCTCAATTCAGAACGATTAGAACACACTGATTATTAAACACTATTAAACATGGGGAGATTGTGAACAAAAAGCACGCTAGTGTCATGCTCATACGTGCTGCCAACAAAGCTTTTTGCTAAATGAATTTCCACTTTGGAGAGACGGAGAGAGGGAGAGAGAGAGATCCTATAATAGGTCCTATAATAAAGAAATTACTCTGTATTTCCACTCAAATCAGAAATTATTATAGACCATTGTGTATTCAAATAATACGCAGGTAATGCATGCGATTTTATACTTCAGCTCAGAAGACCAGCATCATTTATTTATGTATTTAATTGCTTGTTTTTGTTTGTTTTGTTTGTTTATTTATTTATTTATGTTTATTCTGCATCATTTTAGCATGCACACATCGGAGTGTCAGGATTGATTGCTCTGGGCTCGGAGTCTCCTCGTCTGTCATAGTGAAGTGACTTGCTTATGAAGGTCACGAGCAAGAGAGGGAGAGAGATTATGAGAGAGTTTATGAGGCATTAAAGTATCAGATGAAAGAAAATGATTCTTACTTCACTGTTGGCAGCTGACATCTTCACACACACACACACACACACGCACACACACACACTCAGAGATACAAGATACAGAATGAACCGTACAGATACACACACGCAGATACACATATAATCTGAGTTTCCCTTAGCGCACATTACGCAATGGAACTATAACGTATTATATATCGTTATAATACCATATAACACCATCATGTAGCGTTGATATGTCCTGCTTCCTGTGGGTGGTTGTACTGGTTATTTTACCGAAGGCGAAATACAGTGTAATCTATTCCAGATGTGTGCGCACACAGTCTGTTTAAAATTAAAAAATAATAAAAAAAAAGACTGACATGACAGATTTGAGCAAAAATCCCAGAGATATTCAGTTAATAATTATATTACAGCACTCGCCCATGTAAAGCTAGTCTAATCTGAATAGGGTTTAAGGGGACATTTTAAAGCGGCCAAACGAAAGTTTTTACTCGAATTTAACCAGCAGTAATTGACCACTACGACGTGTGTGTGTGTGTGTTGTGTGTGTGTGTTCCAATATTCACAGAAATGGCTGTGTGTTAGATATGAATTGCTAATTAAGACACTAGGAGCACCCTGACACGTGCACTTCCTGGTCTGTTTGTGTGTGTGTGTGCCTAAAATTTTTCTAAATTTGCATGCACAAACAAGGTGAACATCTTCTCATTAACATCTACTTGTTTATTCACCACGTGTCTCAGCTGAGTCACCCCGCGTTCAGAGCGACAGACGACTGTTCGTTTTCTGCGTAAGAGTGCGACACCGCGGAGAAATTCCGGCCACGGTTTTATTTTTCCTTCGATTCTATGCAAATGAGTTTTTTTGTTTGTTTGTTTGTTTTTTTGGTTTTTTTTTACAAAAATACAGCGCGACTATGGTCTATTTTTCTTTCTATTTCGATTGAACTACAATCTAAAATACATTTTGTATCAACATGACGTGTATAAAAATGGTTATAAATTTGACCGTGGGGTTATATGATAATGATAATTGCCACGGAGTTATTATTCTATCAGATAAATGAATACGCACTGATACACCCGCACGGCAGGTGAAGTGATGTTCGGCTCCTAGCACTATAGGATAGACCTGATCCCAAACGGACTTCCCAACCAGAGACCAAAAAAATTGAGGAACTCCAGTCAGTTTTAAATCTCCTTTAAAACGTATTGAGCAGAGGAGAAAAACGACTCTCCAGAACACAGCACTTTAGAGCAAGCCCTCTCACCATCTACGGGCTATAAAAAGGTTATAGCTGCGTAAATCGCTCGCTCGTCTCTCAGGGCGAATGTTAGATGGCTTTATTCACCATCACTGCAGGCTATGAACACTCAACACCTGTTCCCGCTCTCCCACAACTGAATCAAGTCCCATAAGAATACACTGAATCACATGCTGGCTTGCACAAAGGATTCAATGAATCAAATAGGAAATCGACTCATAGAGGGATTGTTGTTGGGTTGTTTTTTTTTTTTGGGGGGGGGTTATTCTGAAAGGGGATTCATGATGAAGGATGAACTCGATCGTGGAGTCGAGTTAAGGGTGACAAAGACGGCCCTCGTCACTTATACAAGTGCAGTCAAGTTGGTTTGCTCTTAGATCCTAGCACGTGATGCTATAGGCTCTTGTCTAGTGAATTGTAGTGACATACAGTCACCCCAAATGTACAGACCAGCAACTTGTACGTCTGGAAGCTCTAATACCTTTGTTCAACTCTGCTCAAGGTAATATTCTTCATTTCCAACCCGATACATTTCAGAAACCACAAAATAGACCTGAAACTAGCCCCAAATTTGCACACTGGGGAAAAAATGTGCTTTTTTTTCTCCTTTCGCAGCCTTTCTTAGTATGTAAAACACTTATTTCTGATATGCAGAAATGTATTGCTCCGTCACTAGAAAGAGAGCATGGGGCACAGAGCATCCCTGACCCAACGGACCTCTGGCTGCACTTGTTTCAGGTCTAATTTTTACCACTAGGAACATTAATTACTTATGAATTAATTAGGGCAGTGTACATGCCGCCTTGTGATTGCACAACATCAGCTTGTTACATCATCGGTCTTTCAAAAGAGGCCATTATTATTTAAATTGAGTTTCGATTGTGAATGAGGACTTTATGAAGATGAATCTTTGTTAATAGAAACGGTGGGGCTGTGCGTTACCTACCGCTACGGATGTGCCACCACTGACCCCGGGAACAGTTGAGGGTTAAGGCTTCTTTTTTTTTTTTTTCTGGGATTGAACCGTATGACCTTCTGATCAGCAGCCAAGATCTATAATCACTGAGCGCCTACTGAATTAAACAGTAAATCAGAGAAGTCAGTGATTCGCTTTGAACTGAGATTCATTAAGTGAAATACTAAATCAGATAATCTGGTGATTTAATACGAATACCGATTCACTACATTTAACACATTCATCAAACCCGATGATTCTGTGATTCGCTAAATTAAACACTAAATGAGCTAACAGTTTTGTTTTGTTTTTTTATTCAGTTCGAACAAAAAAAAAACAATACATTCTTAGCCGAGTGAGAAATAAGTGTCAACTTCACATTCTGCAAACATGGAAACTAAAACCCGTGGTGAATGACTGATGAGTCGCTTTAAGGCGCAGGCAAATGACACGGCGCAGAAGTACTAGGAGCAGGATAGAGAGGCGTTTTGGAGGCCATCTCCTGCTCCTTTAGTTTCATCTCCATTTGGGATTCTTGCTCTAGTTTCCTGAGTTGTAGAGAGCAACCATTAGCAAGATATATGCACATCTGCTTCTCGGGTTTGGCTTCAGACACTGCTGAAGCGTGCAGAGAGCAACGGATCACCCTTTTTACTCAAGCTGCTTTAAAGAGGGGCAAATTCTAAACTGATCCAGGAAGCCGCTCTTGATAACCAATACCATAAACGCTAGCCAACAGGTAAACCTGATACTCATAAAGATACTCAAAAAAAACAAACCAAACTTCAGCTGATGAGCTCCCAATTTGTCAGCTAATTTACTGATGTAGTTGGACCAAGAGCTCATTGAATCAAACAGTGAATCAGATTGATTCACGCAGTTTGGTAAATAAAACAGTGAATCATAGGATTTGTTGATTCACAGGGTTTAATAAATCAGACGGTTAATCAGATAATCCAGTGATTCACAGGGTGTGTTCAGTGAAACAGTGAATCAAATCATTCAGTGATTTAGTAAAACAAATAGTGAATCAGATCATCCATTGATTCACTGGGCTTAGTAAATCAAATAGTGAATCAGAACAGTTGATTCACAGGGTTTAGTAAATCAAATAGTGAATCAGATCAGTTGATTCACAGGGTTTAGTAAATCAAATAGTGAATCAGATCAGTTGATTCACAGGGTTTAGTAAATCAGATAGTGAATCAGATCAGTTGATTCACTGGGTTTAGTAAATCAAATAGTGAATCAGATTAGTTGATTCACAGGGTTTAGTAAATCAAATAGTGAATCAGATCAGTTGATTCACAGGGTTTAGTAAATCAAATAGTGAATCAGATCAGTTGATTCACAGGGTTTAGTAAATCAAATAGTGATTCAGATCAGTTGATTCACATGGTTTAGTAAATCAAACAATGAATCAGATCATCCATTTGATTCACAGGGTTTAGTAAATCAAATAGTGTAATAAATCAAATAGTGAATCAGATTAGTTGATTCACAGGGTTTAGTAAATCAAATAGTGAATCAGATTAGTTGATTCACAGGGTTTAGTAAGTCAAATAGTGAATCAGATTAGTTGATTCACAGGGTTTAGTAAATCAAATAGTGAATCAGATTAGTTGATTCACAGGGTTTAGTAAATCAAATAGTGAATCAGATCAGTTGATTCATAGGGTTTAGTAAATCAAGTAGTGAATCAGATCGTCCATTGATTCACAGGGTTTAGTAAATCAAATAGTGAATCAGATCGTCCATTGATTCACAGGGTTTAGTAAATCAGATAATGCAGTGATTCACAAACAAACAGAGTTTCAGTGAAATACATGCAAAATGAGTTTCCAGAAATTCTTTGAATCAAGCAGTGAATCAGATAACCCAATGATTCAGGAACCCAGTGAGTCACTTTGGTAAATGTGTTTGTGAAATCCACCTCTCGTTTGCAGCGTTGTGTCGGTGAAAGTACAGGTGAAATATAAAATGACTGAGGCGCACACACACACACACACACACACACACACACACACAGGCGTACACATGATACACACGCCAGATTGTAAGTTATGGAGGTCATTATGCCGAGTTATATATCGTGGTGAGACGAACAGACGTGCAAGCTTCTCTGAGTGTGTAATAGTTATTATAAAGTTATGCGTTACAATTTGAAATAAATTATCAGTTTATATGCTCGCACGTGTGTGTGTGTGTGTGTGTGTGTGTGTGTGTGTGTGTGTGGAGGAGATGTGTGAATAAGAAGGTTTAAATAAGAAGTGATTTTAATGAGGACAGCAGGCGTGACTATTTTGGGAGATATCCTACTATGTGTTTGTTAATGTGGTTAATGATGAAGCTATGGGGTTGCTACTCTAAATCTCTCTCTCTCACACACACACACACACACACACACACACAATCATTTCACTTTTGTGTCAACTTTAACCCTTGAACTCTTGCTGACTTACACTGCAAGTAAGGTCCTTGAAAGGTTATATCTGGAGACATGACCGGTATATCGAGCATATTTAATTATAACTATTATATCTGGATAAAGCACATGTCAATATTTTACCCGTGCTTTATCCAGATCTAAGAAAAAGGTATTATAATGCAGACCCCTTATCGATTTCACTTTAATTACTCTGTGTATTCTGTGTATTATGAAAGCAACAATATGTAGTCATGAGATCTAGGAACATGGCGTTATATGGTATTATATGTCATTTACTTTCACATATTAAAATGAGAACTAATGGTAAGTATAATGCCACTGGTCTCAATGAACAGAGCAGGAGCAAGTGTATTATAGTTAGAAATGATCAAAGTCGCTCTGTAACGAGAAGTGGCTGAATTGGCCGATGGTCTCTCTTGGTTTTTTGGTGGTGGTGTTCTAGTGAAACAGGTTTGACCTCATTAGATCTGATATGCAAGAGCAATGTATGCCATTAATCTGCATCAGCAAGTGTGAAAGTCACGTGAAAGAACGTCTGGCAACGTCAGAGGCTTGGTCTGTGGGTCATTTCAATAATATGACCGAGACACGTGGGAAGTAAAGTCTGAACAGAGGGGGACGAAGAAAGCTTTCGAACTTTAAACTGAATCCCGTCTAAGGAATAAATGGTACAGCAGGAATGGAGTTTAATAACAACACTAGGGAAGCTGTTGTTGAATCATGAGGTGTGGGATATGAGGACGTCGTGGTTAAGGAGTTGGTTTACTGCTCAGAAGGTCGTGAGTTCAAACCCCCAGCACCGCCAAGCTAACATTGTTGGGCCTTTAACCCTCAATCGCTCAGATGTATCAGAGATCAATGTAAGTCGCTCAGGATAAGGGCGTCTGCTAAATACGTGAGTTAAACGAGTGACTGAAACATCTCTCATGAGTTAAATCGCAGTCCTCAAGGTGGACTTGCAGAATGTTCTGGAAATCCGCTTTAAGGCCCTTACGCTTGAGTAACTCCTGAGTCTGTTTGAGCCTGTCAAGTGCCAGGCGGATTCGGGTTCATATTTCAGCGAGGGATCATTATTCAGATGATGATGATGATGTGAAATGCGTACGCTCCGGAGATCAGTCCGTGTCAGAGGAGCTCGTCGGCTTGCTTTATGAAATAAACCCCGTATAATACGAGCGGCGAGCAGCACCGGGCCGTCTCACACTGCTGCCGTATTCAGCCCAGAGAGGCGGTTTTAAAGTTGCATGAGCAGGAGTTGAAGTCATTTCAATCACCATTTTCATAAGCAAGCAGGCAGGACCGAGTCGCTATCTGATTTTTATTCCGGATATTTGAATTCAGCTGATACGGCTTACGCACGGCAGGCTTCGGCGCGTGGGATACATCCACAGCCTCTTTTGCTCGGTTTGAAAGCGCCGCTGTGACACCGTGCTGTTCTGATAATCGCTTAAGCAATACGCGAATAAAATCAAAAGCAGTTTTCACGTCAGCCGTGTCATCTGGAGAATTATCTTTGCAGCAGGGTCGGAACTTATTAACCAGGATAAGAGAAAACACTAAGCACTAACGGAAAAGACGTGCAAAAGAGAGACAAAGCAAAACTTAAAAAAAAAAAAAACAGAACGAGGGATGCGGTGGAATCATGCAGAAAAAATTCATCTGGAACGAGAAGACATTCAGAAGAGGTTTTCCAGGAAGATGGGGAGCATGCCCTCGTGCAACAGAGAATAAGTAATTCACCCAAAAAACTAGCGCACTGTAAGGCAGATCGGAATTTCTAAAACTCTGCTTTCCGCATGGATTACTTCCACATGACCGCACTTCTGTCTCGAACATACAGGAGAAAGAGAGAACGTGAGAGGGAGATGGAGGAAGTATGGGACTGTGATTTCTTAATGCTGTTGCCTGCTGCTGTAACCGCACCACGGCTGTCAGGCTGTCTGTCCATCTGTCCGTCAGTATGTGCAAAAGCAAAAACGGCACGAGTCGAACTCTGGAACCGACTGACAAGGATCTCGCCTGTCAGAATGTTCCCGTCAGTCACCGAACCAGCGCGTATTTCTCTAGCGGTCATAATTATAATAATCACAATCAGCGTAATCGATCTCTCCGACTCAGTCTAGCGAAGTACTTAGCCCTGTGCTTGGTTATTAACTGATTACATCCTCAAGTACTCTGAGGCGAAGGACACACGTGTACTCTTAGACGTAGACTGTGGTTATTTGTGCATTGAAAACAGATATATATATATATATATGTGTAAACTTTTTTGAAAATTTGCTCCAGTTAGAGATCGAGAGAAGAGGACACCTGCTTCAAATCGCACACTGAGTTTAGGCACTGCTTTTAAACCAGCGCCAGTTTTATCACGGGAACAAGGGAGTAGAGAACGTGGGGGAAATGTTACCCAAGGCTAACTAACAACAGCTTTATGCCTCATGGCATATTAATACATTTTACGATATAAAGAAGCCGAGCTGGGATCGTTAGAAGTAACAGTACACACTGCCGAGTACGCGGGGTTTCGGTGTTTTAGATTAGCACGCAAAAACATGTTTATTATTAATAGGATATTCTGGAGTGTGTATAATGAAACCTAACTTTATAACACATTACAGAGAAGAGACAGAGAGAGAGACAGATGGGGGAGAGTGATACAGACAGAGGGGGAGAGAGATGGAGGGGGGGACAAAGACTAAATAAATGAGACTATATATATAATAATATATATAATAATAAGACTAAAGACAGAGGGGGGGACAGAGGGAGAGAGATGGGGAGAGTGATACTGACAGAGGGGAGAGAGATGGAGAGAGAGAGACAGAGGGGGGGACGAGGGAGGAGAGATGGGGGAGCGTGATCCAGACAGAGGGGGAGAGAGATGGAGGGGGGAGAGAGAGAGGGGACAGAGGGGAGAGGGAGAGACGGGAGAGAGACAGACAGAGGGAGAGAGACGGGGGGAGACAGATGGGGGCAGAGGAGAGAGAGAGAGAGGCAGAGAGGAGATGGAGGAGAGATGGAGAAGAGGAGGTGGGAGAGATGGAGAGAGAGATGGAGAGGGAGATGGGGGAGACAGGGGGGACAGAGGGAGAGAGATGGGAGAGTGGCAGACAGAGGGGGAGAGATGGAGGGGGACAGAGAGGGAGAGAGGCAGGAGAGAGAGACAGACAGAGGAAGAGAGGGGAGACAGATGGGGGCAGAGGGGGAGAGAGAGAGGCGGAGAGAGATGGAGGGAGAGAGATGGAGAGGTGAAGAGAGAGAGAGAGAGAGATGGAGAGAGAGAGATGGAGAGAGAGAGGAGAGATGGAGAGAGATGGAGAGAGAGAGAGGTGAAGAGAGGATGGAGAGAGAGATGGAGAGAGAGAGAGATGGGAGAGAGATGGAGGTGAGAGAGATGGAGAGAGAGACGGAGAGAGAGATGGGGAGAACGAGATGGAGATAGATGGGGAGAGAGAGAGATGGAGAGAGATGCAAAGAGAGAGATGGAGAGATATGGGGAGAGAGAGATGGGGAGAGAGAGATGGAAGGGAGAGAGAGAGAATGGAGAGAGATGGGGGTAAGAGAGATGGGGAGAGAGAGAGATGGAGAGAGATGGGAGAGAGATGGAGAGAGATGTAGAGACAGAGATGGGGAGAGAATGGAGAGAGATGGCGAGAGAGAGAGAGAGATGGAGAGAGGCGGAGAGAGAGAGTGAGATAAAGAGAGAGAGAGAGAGAGAGAGAGATGGAGAGAGTGAGATAAAGAGAAACGGGCAGGGAGAGAGAGTGAGATGGATTATTTCCATATAACCACACAGTCTGGAGTGTGTTCTTCCTTACTTAATAAATATGCAAATTAACTACTTCAAATAAATTGACAATTAAATCAAGTACATAATAAGTCATACTTTCGATTGTTCTTGCTGGCAGGAACGTCTTTATCTGAAAGTGGAGCTCACGACCTGCCAGATTTAGTCTATTTATTATCTACATTTCAGTTCTGGGGCATTTTCGGTGCTGGGTTCTGAGTGAATATTGAGGATAAAGGAAAATGTGCTATATGTGTATATCACTTACACACCGTATATTCCGGACCAACGCCGGTATTTATCATTTTATCATCGTCTACCTGTTGAGTCGAATCAGGTTTATTAGAGCATGACAAACAGAACAGCATCTGCACCAGGGTTTCCAGATACTCAGATACCGTCTGTCGATGTTCTGCTGCATGTTGCGTAAGGACACGGTTCCTCCGAATGCTGGGTTCGGCATCTGTAAATAAACAGGGATTTTATTGGCCGGTTTAGAGAGGACGAGAATCCTGCTCACAGTGGCTCCTTCTGTAAGTGCACTCAGAGGCAACCTCTAAATCCTGAGAGAGAGAGACAGAGAGAGAGAGAGAGGGAGAGAGAGAGAGAGACAGAGAGAGAGAGAGGGAGAGGGAGGTACTCCACTCAGACAGGTATAAACCAACTTCGACACATCCAACCATGGCAGTGGACATACATACAGAGAGCTAGAGAGAGAGATAAATAGAGAGAGAGAAAGAGAGAGAGAGATAAATAGAGAGAGAGAGAGAGAGAGAGAGAGAAAGATGGCGAGAGAGAGAGAGAGAGGTCCCAAGAGTACACACACATCCAATATGGCTGTTGAGTAGAATATCAGCCTAACGTGGACCTGCATCCTTCTGTATCCACATGAGAGACACTTCAGGGAACAGACCAGCTGTTATACAATCAGTTCTCTGCGCACACGTGTTTGTGTGTGTGTGTGTGTGTGTGTGAGTGAGAGAGAGAGAGAGAGAGAGAGAGAGAGAGAGAGATAAACATAAACTCGCTGGTGTGTAATAAGTGCCCCGGGGAGCCGAGATCTCTGAATAGAGAAGTACTTGTCTCACTTCGGTCAGGATCCATAACGATACACACACACACACACACACACACACACACACACACACACACACACACACACACACACACACACACACAGGCTGCAAGAGCTCATGACTTAGCTCACAATGAGTGGCCAATGGAGGAAAAGCTCCACTCACACTCTACCACAAGTGTTGCTTTTATACAACAGTTCTATGAGCAAGACATGAATATGGAGTAAGTGGCATGTCAGACGAGTGTTTTGTTTATCGTTGCTCCGCTGGTGGAAATGGATCCCTTCATTCCCTAAGTTGATTCCGGTGAAATTGTCTTCCCTTCTTCCTTTTCATCTTCGTCTGACAAGCTTTCATATTATAAGTGCGGATTTATACGCATGAAAGATGTCATTGTGTCCACTGTTGACGTCGCTAACATTACTGCCGCATCTGCGTCAAACTGGGAACTGGAATTGTATGTGGCGAATATGGACCGGTGGCGTTACCGGATATGAGAGTCGTATGATAAATAAACAAATACATGACGTGAATTTATGATTTTGACATGGGAAGATGAATGTACTGTATGTCTTGCCAAAAGATCGTGTGAAGGTATGATCCGTAATATCAGCATTTCCCTCGGACGTGTAAAATGGCTGATTTTCTCCAAATCCGGTCATTTCCCAGTTCCCGTCTCCCCTATCGTACCATACGTGCTTCCCTGAAAACTAAAGATATTCCACACAGCACCGTTTCAAACCGCTGCTCATGATGCCTCACGAGTGCGTCGTAACACACTCGGAGGAAATCGCTATCCGCCCTCTTCCGCATACAGCTAGAGTTAGCGAGAGTCTCTGTGATTGGCAGAGACCTGAATGTTATACTGATTTTCGAGGCTGATTTTACTCTCCTGGAATCATGGCTACAGATGGCTGTGACGTTGTCAGAATTCACACTCACGATGTTAACATAACGGGCCGAACGCCGTTCTGTCGCTTCGCTCGGGGATGGCAGAGTAGCTCATGAGCAGGCAGAAATCGTGTAGAAAACAGTGAGGACGCGGCCACTTTCATGGAATTACAGTGTTTTGACACCGTGATATGAAAAGCAGGATGATGTGGAGCATAGAAAAGCAACTATATATATATCATCAACTATAATACTGAGAGAGAAGGAGAGAGAGAGAGAGAGAGAGAGAGAGAAAGGGAGAAAGAGAGGGAGGGAGAGAGAGAAGGGGAAAGAAAGAGGGAGAGAGGGAAACGGAGAGAGAGGGAGGGAGGGAGGGAGGGAAAAGAGAGAGCGAAGGAGAGAGAGAAGGGGAAAGAAAGAGGGATAGAGGGAAATGGAGAGAGGGAAGGAGAGAGAGAGAGGGAGGGAGGGAAAAAGAGAGAGAGAGGGAAAGAAAGAGGGAGAGAGGGAGACGGAGAGAGGGAAGGAGAGAGAGAGGGAGGGAAGAGAGAGAGGGAGAGAGAGAAGGGGAAAGAAAGAGGGAGAGAGGGAAATGGAGAGAGAGAAGGAGAGAGGGAGAGAGAGAGAGGGAGGGAAAAGAGAGAGGGAGAGAGAGGGAAGGAGAGAGAGAAGGGGAAAGAAAGAGGGAGAGAGGGAAATGGAGAGAGGGAAAAAGAGAGGGAAGGAGAGAGAAAGAGGGAGAGAGGGAAACGGAGGGAGGAGAGAGGGGAAAGGAAGGAGAGAGAGAGGAGGGAGAGAAGAGAGGGAAAGAAAGAGCGGAGAGGAAGGGTAAGAAAAGAGAGTGGGAAGGAAAGATACAGGGAAGGGGAAGGAAGAGGGAGAGGGAAACAGAGAGGGGAGGTGATGGAGTGAAAGAGAGAGGGGGGAGAGAAAGAGAGAAGGGGAAAGAAAGAGAGAGAGAGAGGGATGGAGAGGGGGGACAGACAGAGAGAGAAGGGGAAAGAAAGAGAGAGGAAAAAGGAGAAAGAAATAGAGGGAAAGAAAGAGAGAGAGGGAAGGAGAGAGAAAGAATGAAAGCACACCCTCAAACTGTCATAAGAGTGCATTGAATGATGACAAGCAGATGGATTATACTCTGTGTGTGTGCGTGTGTGTGTGTGTGTGTGTGTGTGTGTGTGTGTGTGTGTGCGTGCGTGCGTGTGTGCGTGTGTGTGTGCGTGCGTGTGTGTGTGTGTGTGTGTGTGTGTGTGTGTAGCATGTTGATGCCACACTCTATGAAATGGATCCGGCAGCTCCAGCCTCGCTGCTCATTTGCGTCAGTGCTGGGTGATGACAGGGCCACTTATCCTGATCTGTGTCATGATTGGCTGATGGCGCTGTCCCTCAAACCAAGCCCGCATCACGATTGGCTTACAGAGATGAGGGTGCTAACAGGGCAAATGCTGTCAGTTTGTTCATCAGAGCTTGGTGGATTTTTTTTTTCTTTTCTTTTTTTCTGTGAAGACATATGGGACAACAAACTGGTACACAGCAAGACTCCAAAAACACACACTCACATTCTCACAACCTCTCTCTCACACACACACACACACACAACACACACACACATCCATAAAAACATGGAGAGAGCTGAGTGTTTCTCTGTTTCCAATAAAACAAAGTTCAAATGAATGACCTTCAGTATGTTGGAACTTTAAACAAGGTTAATAGATTCAGACAGATAGACACATAGATGGATTGGTGGATAGACAGACAGAGGTAGGCATATATATGGATGGATGGATGGATGGATGGATAGATAGATAGATAAAAAAAATAAAACATACAAAAATAGACATAGACAGACAGCTAGGAAGACACAAAAATAGACGGAGAGAAAAAGGCCCGTAAAGAGACAGACATACAGAAAGACATGTAACAGGCAGACAGACAAAGAGAAATACATGCATAAGCCGACAGACAGACAGACAGACAGACAGACAGACAAAGAGAAATACATGCATAAGCCGACAGACAGACAGACAGACAGACAGACAGACAGACAGACAGACAGAAAGAAAGGCATGGAGAAATACATAGACAAAATACATACCTAGACAGAATGAAAGAATGAAGTCTGTGAATGTTCTAGACGTCTGCATAAATAAAACATCATCAGTTGCTAGACAAAAGAAAGTAGACAAAGAGAACTAAACAAAATATGATACTTGTTGAAAATGATCCAGTATTACATGTCTGTGAGTGCCGAAAGTATGTGAGCCTCTAGGATTAGCGGTTCATTTGAAGGTGAAATTACAGTCAGGTGTTTTTTCGATCAAAGGGACGACAACCAGGTGAGATTGAGCCTCCTGTTATATTTAAAGAACAGGGATCTTCACAACACATGTTTGTAGAAGTGTATCATGGCATGGACAAAGGAGATTTCTGAGGACCTCTGAAAAAGAGTCATCGATGCTCATCAGGCTGGAAAAGATTATAATAGCATCTCTAATGAAGTTTGGACTCCACCGATCCACAGTCGGACAGATTGTGTACAAATGGAGGAAATTCAAGACCATTGTTCCCCTCCCCAGGAGTGGAGACCAACAAAGATCACTCCAAGAGCGAGACGTGTAATAGCCCACGAGGTCGCAAAGGAACCCAGGGTAACGTCTGATGACGTTTAGGTCATATTTATGCAGATGTATTGAAAATTCTAAAGGGTTCACAAACTTTCAAGCACCACTGGACAGACAGACCGACAGAAAGAAATGCTTTCATAGACAGAAAGACATACATGAGCAGACAAATGACTCTGATAGGACAGTACCACCCCCCCCAACACACACACACACACACACACATACACACACACACACACACACACACACACACACTGTTTAATCTCATGTGTAGGTTTGGTTGTCTCTCCTCTCTATAGTAGTACAGGGGAAGCACAATGGGAAGGAGTACACTGGGAAGGAGTTTCACTTGGCCTCTGGTATGATGGCAACCTGACAGATGGAGGCAATGCCTGAGATATGAGAGAGAGAGAGAGAGAGAGAGAACGACTAATAAATTCCACACTGTCACAACAGAAACTACTGAACAATGGAAAATAGAGAAAGTGCTAAAATAGGGAGAGCAGAAAGGAGAGAGCGAGCGAGATTGAGAGATGTGCAGCATCAGATGGAGCCAGTGAAATTAGCAGAGTGATAAATGGAGCGAAAGAGTGTGTGAGGAGATGGACGCTCATTACTTCACTTCTGTTTCCCTCTCTGTTTGCTCTCGTGTATTCCTGTGCAGTATTAATATGTGCAGGTTTACAGTAAGTGAGGCCAGGCAGAGGTACATATAATCCCACACCTCTGCACTGTCTCATATCCTCCACTCATCTGCATGCTCTCTCTCTCTCTCTCTCTCTCTCTCTCTCTCTCTCTCTCTCTCATTGTACTGTGGATCTGTTTTTACTCCTGCGTACACTAGTTATTATAACCTTGCATTCACTCATGCAAGCAGCAAGCCTCTGATTTCTAACAGGTTTGCCTCTTGGGACATGTAGGGAGTGAGACTGCGGTCGCTTGTGGATAACAACCGTTTTGATAACTTCTACGGTCACTTTTTCTACTAAAAAATAACGAATGAATAAACCCACGAACAAAGCAGCTCCTGCTTGGGAAGGGAAAGAACTATAAGGGATTGCTGCTACTACTTTTACTTTCCCAACTTCTTTGGACCGTGTTGAATGCATCAATTTCAAAATAAACGTTTACCTTCAAAATACTGTGTAGTTGGTTAGGTAAAACATCAAGTATTTTGTCTTTATACGTTTTTTTGTGTTTAATACATGCCAAAGTACATTTACAAATCACTCCACTTAGTTTTTATTAGCATTTTCCATACTGTCCCAACTTTTTCGGCATCAAGGTTGTATATAAGATATATAATCATCTATATTGTATTATGTCAAAAGAGTAATTTCTTTGGTTTTAAATGGAAAAAAAATTGTAACCCTGATAGTATTTCCATTTTTTAAATTACTATTACAATATTACTTTTACTACAGCTACTATTACTACTATTACTATTACTACTATTACTACTAATACTACTACTACTATTACTATTACTACTATTACTACTAATACTACTACTACTATTACTATTACTACTATTACTACTAATACTACTACTACTATTACTGTGCTGCTGCTACTTTGTTGCTACTGCTATTGCTGCTGTTGCGCTACTAACTGTTGCTGTTGCTGTGATTGTTGCTTCGTTGCTGTTGCTGCTGTTGGCCCTGCTGTTGCGCTGTTGCTGCTGATTTGCTGGTTCGCGCTGTTGCTGTTGCTGCTGTGCGCTGTTGCTGCTGTTGTGGCGCTACTATTGCTGTGCTGTTGCTGCTGCTGGTCTTCGCTCGTTGGGTGCTGTTGCTGGCGTTGCGCTGTGTTGCTGGTGTGCCTGCTGTTGTTGGTAGCTGGTGGCTGGTGGCTCACGTTTGGCTGGTGTTTGTGGTTGCTTCACGCAACTGTTGCCGCTACTTGTTGCTGTTTGTGGCTGCGCTGTTGCGCAACTGTGTATTGCTGTTTGGCACGCTGTGGCTGCGCTGTTGCTGGTTGCTGCTGCTGTGCTGCGTTGCTGCTGCTGCTGTTGGCTGCTGCTGGTTGTCTGTTGCTGCTACATTGCTGTGTTGCTGTGTTGGCTGTTGTGGCTGTGCTGCTGTGCTGCTGTTGCTGTTGCTGCTTGCTGCTGTGCTGGTGCTGTTGCTGCGCTGCTGTTGCTGCTGCTGCTGTGCTTACTGCTTTTGCTTTCTACAACTAGCCACTGCTGTTGCTGGCTACTGATTGCTGCGCGGTTGCGCTGCCACGTTGCTGTTGTTGCTGCTGTTTGGCTGAGCACGTTTGCGCTGTTGCTGCTGCGCTGTTGCTGCTTTGCTGTTTCTGCTGTTGTGCTACAGTTGTTGGCCTGTTGTTGTGGTTGTGGCCAACAACTGTGTGCTGCTGTGTTGTGGTGGTGGCAACAGTTGGCTCGTTGCTGTTTGTTGTGCTGTTGTGTGCTGTTGTTTGGCAGCTGCTGGCGCTGCTTGTTGCTGCTGCTGTTTGCGTTTTGCAACGGCTGTTGTGGCTCGCTGCTGTGGCTGCTGTGCGTGTTGCTGTGGTTAACTGCTGCTGTTGTGCAACAGCTGTTGCTGGCTGCTGTTGTATGGTTGTACAACAACTGCTGCTGTGCGGGGTGCGTGTTGCTGCTGTTGCTGCTGTTGCTGCTGTTGCTGTTGGCTGCTGCTGCTGTTGCGCTGCCGTTGCTGCTGCTATGTTGCTGCTGTTGCTGCTGTGGGCGTGCTGTTGCTAATTCTGCTGCTGCTGTTGCTGCTGCTACAGCTGTTGCGCTACGTTGCTGTTGCTGTGCGCTGTTGCTGTGGTTGTTGCTGGCTTGCTGTTGACGTTTGTTGCGGTGGACAACTGTTGCGCTGTTGCTGTTGCTGCTGGCTGCTGTTGTGGTTGTGCTGCTGTTTGCTGTTGGTTTGTGGCTGTTTGTGGTTTGACTGTTGGCTGTTCAACTGGTTGTGGTTGGCAACATACTGTTTGAACCGGGCTACGACTGTGGGCTGACTGTTGGGCTGTTGCTGTTGCTGCTGTGGGGCTGGCTGTTGTGGCACGTTGCTGGCTGCTGTTGCTGTTGCTGCCGCTGTTGGTATACTGTTGCGCTGTTGCTACTGCGCTGTTGCTGCTGCATGCTGCTGCTGTTGCTGCCGTTGCTGCTGCTGCTGTTGCTGCTGCTGTTGCTGCTGTTGTGTTGCTGCATGTGCTGCTGCTGCTGCTGCTGTTGCTGCTGTTGCTGCTGCTGTTGCTGCTGTTGCTGCTGCACTGCTATTGTTGTTGCTGTTGTGCTTGCATTGCTGCTGCTGTTGCTGGTGTGGGTGCTGTGGCTGTTGCTGTTGCGTTGACTACTGTTGCTGTTACTGTTTGGCACTGCTGGCTGTTGGCTGCGCTGTTTGCTGTGGTCACAACTGTTGTGGCTGGTTGCTACTGTTGCTGTTTGCGCTACAGGTTTGCTGGTTGCTGCTGTGTTGCGCAACTGTTGCGCTGCTGTTGCTCGTTGGTGCGCTGTTGCTGCTGCTGCTGATTTCTGACCGTTGCTGTTGCTGTGCTGTTGCTGTGTGCTGCTTGCCTGTGCTGCTGTTCATGGTGTGTGCTGCTGCTATCGCTGCCTGCTGCCCTGCTGTTTGCTGCTGCTGCTGCTGCTGCTGTTGCTGCCACTGCTGTGCTGCTGCTGTTGCTGTTGCTGGCCACTGCGTTGCTGCTGTTGCATGCCGTTGCTGCTGGTTTACTGTTACTACTACTATTACTACCATTACTACTATTACTACTATTACTATTACTACCACTACTATTACTACTGCTACTAAATAAATAATTAAACAAACCAATCTTTTTGGTTAATTAAATTCTAAGGGATTTCTATTACTACCATTAAAACTACTACTACTAAATAAAGAAATAAATAAGTACACAAACCAGCACCGTTTGGCTTGGGAGATAAAATAGAACTATAAGAAATGAAATCGAATTTCTTTGATCTGTCTCTTTATTGTCATTGCATTGAGGAACTGTCAGTTCAGTCGCTGGTCACCAAGGTGTGAAAAAAAAATGTTCTAAAAATAATTTCTTCCCAGTTATTCCCCCCACCACCCCATGTCCCATAGGTCTCTCTCCCTCGTTCTTGTGGGGAGACTTCAGAATGTTGCATTACACCTCTGGGAACACACACTTTCAGAGCTACACGGCCCTGTAGGAATGCAGAGGGATCGGGACTCTCTCTCTTTCTCTCTCTTCCAAATTCATCAGTTCCCTGCTTCTGTACTGAAGTCTGTGCTTACTGACCTTTTATACATCACAGGTTTTAATCAGAGAGAGAGAGAGGGAGAGGGAGAGAGAGAGAGATAATGATGATAGAGAAGTATGAAAGAAAAAAGAAGAGAGGACATGAATGTGGAGCGTGTCAACAGAAAGAAAAGACAGACACTTGGCACACT
>CM022778.1:5260553-5280553 GCA_012411365.1 Ameiurus melas | reverse complement strand
CCGATTGGATACCTGTATCAGTGAGCAGGTGTCCAGGTGTTCCTCTTAAAGTGCTGATATTGATCTGAGTGTTAGAACCGGAAATGCCACTGATGTATCATCTCTATAGGGTCGATGTGCTCACGCTTGTGCAATGGAAAGTCTTCGTTTTGGAGAATATTCTGTCCAATTTTCCGAGATGTGGTTATCTCGTGTGGATCTGCATGATGGGTGTGTCACCTGGGTGCTCTGTATGCACGTAAGCGCCTGCCGCGGCCGACTTTCAGCCCGCTCCAGAATTAGCCGATGCTTTAGTCACGTCAGCTCCTGTTAGCGCACTCCTGTCATCCCCTTGCACACTACCCACTGGCACTCTTTCTGTCTCTGCACCTGCTTATCCTTCTCTCCAGCTGCTGACCTCACGTCCCTCTTCTCTAAAGCGATACACTGTCTGTCTCTCTCTCTCTTTTTTTTTTTTTTTGTCGCCAACTGCACTTCCGCAACTATAATACCTGCTTTTCGATTGGACTCATTCGCTCACACGATTGCAGTTCACGAGTAGACTTCACAAGGCCGCGGTATGAAATCGGTCTAAAAATGTATTTCCGTGTATCATGATATAACGTTTTGAACCATTATTTACTTTTAACGTATTGCTTCAGCAGCGCCGCTGTCTCTTCCTTTCTGTTCATGTGCGCCGTGGGGTGAGTTCTGGTCAACCAGACGACAAGAGGACATGAATAACAATTACCATAGAGTCATTCCTCATTACCCGGGTTTATGATATTTAAAATCGCTGCAGGGAACACACATGCATGGTCTGGCATTGAGAGCCATTTCTCACAGCGAGAGTAGACGGTATGTAATTGGTCTGTGAATAGGAGTAAAAAAATAATAATAATAATATACGTTGTTTTCTTTTATGTTTTGTTTGTTTGCTTTGTTCTTGGTTTGAATGCAGCAGTGCAAATGTAGCCAGAAAATGTTTCCTATCTACTCAAAACGGAGGTTCATTGAAATTTGTTACAGCTTTTGATATGATCTTGTTGGCAGAGATGGTAAATATTGTTCCCTATGTAGTGTCCAGTTTGTTAGTGATGTTATCCAGTCCCCTCTGAAAGTATTGGAACAGCAAAGCCAATTTAACCCATAGCCACAAAAAAACCCAACCCCAAACCAGAACAGTTATTGACATCAAGAACCTCCACAGGGCAGGGGTGAAGGTGTCACAAACCACCATTCGAAGAAGACTTCAAGAACAGAAATGTAGAGGCCATACCACATGATGCAAGATGCAAACCACTCATCGGGAGTAAGAATTAAAAAGACGGATTGGATTTTGCGAAGAAATACAAAGACGAGCCAGAAAAGTTCTGGAACCAAGATGAACCTCTACCAAAGTGATGGGAAGGATAAAAGTGTGGAGAAAGAAAGGATCTGCTTATGATCCAAAATATACAAGCTCATCTGTGAAACATGGTGGAGGTATTGTCATGGATTGGGCTTGCATGGCTGCTTCTGGAACATTCTCACTAATCTTTATTGATGATGGAACTCATGATGGGAGCAGCAGAATGAATTCAGAAGTCTACAGAAATATCCTGTCTTCCAATTTACAGAGAAATGCATCCAAATTAATCAGGAGGAACTTCATCGCGCTGCAAGACAACGACCCAAAACACACTGCCGACTCAACACAGGACTTTATCAAGGGTGAAAAGCGTAAGGTTTTAAATTGGCCAAGTCAATCACCAGACCTTAACCCAACTGAGCAGCATTTCACCTCCTGAAGAGGCGACTGAAGGGTGAAACACACCACAAAAAACAAACACCAACTGAAAGAAGCTGCAGTACAAACCCGGAAAAGCATCTCAAATGAAAAATGCAACAGTTTGGTGATGTCAGTGGGTCAGAGGCTTGATGCAGTTACTGCAAGCAAGGGATATGCAACCAAATATTACGTGTTATTTACTTCAATTTCCTTTAAGACTCAATGTTCCTATACTTTTGCTCACCTAAAAATTGGCCGGTCTGTCACCAAACTCGCTGTGTTTGTTTGTTGTTTTTTTAATCTAGATATAAATATTACGAAATGAAGGCAGAAATTCTGATCATCATCTCCTATTCATCTCGAATAGGTCTTCAACGGCTTGCCGTTCCACTACTTTCAGAAGGGACAGTAACCCTAGCCAGAATTACGTAATAGTGGCAAGTACGATGCTGTCGTAGACTCGACGATAACATCATGATAGAAGTCGTTATGTTTTATGACAAATATAGCACATGCCAAGTGTGAGATTCTAACAGTTGTGACATATGAGCCATAACCGTTGATAATTACGTGTGATCAAATATGATAACTAGAGCACGCCGGACAAAAATGAGCTTATAATGTAATCTCTTATTACCGGTAATTGTAATATTGCTTTATAACTGGATATAGAATGTTATGACTGTCTCATGTCACAGGGTTCAAGGTGAAAAGTATACGCATCATGACGCACTACAGCGGCGTTCGTGCTTGTTCTGGTAATGTGTAAGGTTCTCCACTGGTGACTTTGTGAGTTTGTGCAGATGTTCGGATTGGACTTGTATACAGAATAAAAGAGTGTGCGTGAGTGTGTGAGGATTGTGCCAAAACCCTCGGTAGAGTCCTTACCTCCGAAACAGCGGGTTATGTAATCCTACAAGAGGCTGGTAAGCGTGCACTTACGCAACATCGGCCTCGAGTGAAAGCTTCCCCTCTCAGGCTGACTGAAAACTAACAAACCGTAGAGACTTAAAACAAGAATGCGTTAAGCTTCGTCTTATTAATAATAATATTATTAGGCGACAAATTCCTTCCATCTCATCACATACTGCGAGCGTTCTTTCCTAAGTTTATTTTATTTTTTAAAGGAAATGCTATCTAATATCTCTCATTATGAGATTATTATATACGATTTCAAGCTAATTGTATTATTCCGTTGGTAGATCATTTTAAGCAAAATTCCTGCCAAAAACATGTACAGAAATGTACTAAATATTATAATATTTGCTTCAGAACAATCGAATAAAAGCGTTTAATGCATCGAAGACGTTTTTCTAGCGCAGTGTACACAAGTACTACTGTTGTGGTGCACGTACATGCGAACATATATATAAGAACAAGTCTAGACATTTTACTAAATACTGGACACACGGATCCATACAGTACTATTCACACTGACATAAATACAATATTACTACATGTACATGTACTAACATGTACTGTGACGTACTGAAGCAGAGCATGATCAGTATGCAGTATTCCAGCATGATAGCAACCCCAAACACATCTCCAAGACGAACACTGCCTTGCTAAAGAAGCTGAGGGTGAAGGTGATGGACTGGCCAAGCATGTCTCCAGACCTAAACCCTATTGAGCATCTGTGGGGCATCCTCAAACGGAATGTCGACGAGCACAAGGTCACGAACATCCACCAGCTCCGTGATGTCGTCATGGAGGAGTGGAAGAGGACTCCACTGGCAACCTGTGAAGCTCTGGTGAACTCCATACCCAAGAGGGTTAAGGCAGTGCTGGAAAATAATGGTGGCCACACAAAATATTGACACTTTGGACCCAATTTGGACATTTTCACTTAGGGGTGTACTCACTTTTGTTGCCAGCGGTTTAGACATTAATGTCTGTGTGCGGAGTTATTTTGAGGGAACAGCAAATTTACACTGTTACACAAGCTGTACACTCACTACTTTACATTGTAGCAAAGTGTCATTTCTTCAGTGTTGTCACGTGAAAAGATCTAATCAAACATTTACACAAATGTGACGGGTGTTCTCACTTTTGTGAGATACTGTACGTGAATCTGCAGGTTTATATGTCAACATAAATACCATATAAGACCTATGTAATGTGTATGAAATTGTATTACGTGTGTAAGTAGCTATTATTATCCAGGATGCGTGTTTGCCGACGGTGGTGTGTTAGAGCAGAGCAAAACACTCACATGTGCAGACAACACTTTGCTGAACTTTCCCCTCTCACAGAGTGCAGATGCAGAGAGTCATAAATGAGAACGACGCCAGTAATTAGACCCGGTCAATAAAAGCTGTAACTCTGTGTCCAATTAGTGGGCCTGACGTTTTCTGCAGGTCTGAATATCGAAGCGACCGAAGGCACTGCTGACCGAGACGACCACACAGCAGGAAATCCTGAGATTTACTCTTCAATCCAATGCCGCTGCTTTAGAACGTATACATACCTGGTTCAGCTCTGCGTCAGCGCCGACGTCTGAGCTAGAGCTGAAACATCATTAAACCCTGTGTGTGTGTGTGTGTGTGTGTGTTTAAGTATTTATGATGGGGTTTCAGTATGTACAGCGACGTTAGACGGATCTCAGAAGGAGCTGCTATTTACTATGCGATCTAGTTAGTTAACTTACGTAATAAACTACTATAATACATTATATTAAAGCAATTAAACGCACAATATGTGTGTGTCCTGCTGCATCCATTTAGACTCACTTAGACCCAGAAGCACATTTTGAGTCTTGGCTTTGAACTTTTGGAGTAAAATAGGCCTGATGTTTACAATACGTTAAAGCCGGATATTTCACCCGAATACAAAATGGACATAAAGCAAATCGTCTCATAAACGGCCTGTGATAGGTTAGAACAAGAGTTAGGGGTGCGAAAATTATTAGGTTTACACTATCATTTCTTCTTTTTTATTCCTTCACCTGTAGCCACGCCCCCTTTAGCACTACAAAGATACCCATCTAAACCAAAGCCTAACTAGTGACGGCTTAAATAAAAAGAAAGAAATGAAAAAAAGCCTATAGAGAGATGTTGTCCCTCTATGCTTCTCTCTCTCTCTCTCTCTCTCTCTCTCTTTCTGCTACATCAGTGTAGCAGCAGTCTTTCATGGACAGTGAAGTGTAAAATGGATGGAGCGAGAGACACAATGCAGCTGATCAATCTGCCACGGAGGAGAGAACTCTGGGTAAACGCGTGCGTCAGGGCCGAGCAGGGAGAGAAGCGTGTCCGAGAGAGCATGGAGACCGAGAGAGAGAGAGAGAGAGAGAGGGATCGAGGGAGGGAGGACAGGTTCATTGTCACGCTCTAGAATAGGCTCAAATTCGCTCTGACTGGGCTTTTTGCTCCAAAGAATCGGAGATAAACAGCATAAAGCAGAACCGGCAAGCACACATTCACTGGCTCTACACAACGGCCGGCAGACCTGCATTATTCCTCCGCTCTTTATTTATAAGCACACAATGACACTTTGAGCAGTCTGTCATCGAATACACAATAAAGCGCGAATCTCAGAGTCGCTGTGTTCGTGATCATGGCACAAAAGCAAATATATGCCGTGCAATTTTTACATGGCGTACTCGCTGTATACTGTATGTTACAAGGCATTTTGAAAAAAAAAGGCCTTTATTTATTAACTTTATTTAAACTCAAATGTACTTTAACAGGTTGTGTTCACTTATTAGAATCGAAAACGTGCAAAACGTCATCAGGAGTGCTTTCTGATACTGTTAAGAATAAATATAAAATAAATATAAATAGTTTGGTTTTTCATAATTCCATGTGTGCTATTTCATAGCATTAATGTACAGTATATTATTATTATTATTATTATTATTATTATTGTTGTTGTTGTTCTTCTAATTGAAATGGTAAAAGATCTGCACTTATGTAGTGCCTTTTAACCTTAGCGGTTACACTGTTTCTCATTCTCACACACACACACACACACACACACACACACACACACACACACACACACACTAGCCTGCCATCGGGAGCAACTTGGGCTTTAGTGATCTTGCCCAAGGACACTCCGGCATGCGGAGCGGCCAGGGATCGATTGTTTTGGTAGTGACAAAAGGGAACACTTAATCCTTTATTTGGGGGAGATTAGTATTTTATCATTGTTTTCGTAATGTTTTAGTACACGAGTTTAAAATTCTGTGAATTCCATATGAAATATAACGCTTAGTAGGTGCAGTGAAGATACTAGTGAAGGGTTGTTAGGTTGTCAGTAATGGTAGAAATTCTTTTCTTTTTTTTTTCTTTTTTTTAAACTTCAATGCAAAAGTGATTTCAATATCATTTTCAAGTTCAAAAGTTTACATTCACCATTTTTCTTACGAGCACGTGCCCGTCGTTCTGATGTTTCGAACTTATATTTATATCACGTTAGCCCTTTCACCTAGTGGTTGTTTCTTCCCTTGCTGATTTTTATTTATATATATGAACACACCCCACGCTCCATCCCTTTATTTCCACCTCTCCGTTCGTCCCCGAGGGCGAGCTCTCGCTGTGTGACATCACGCTGCTTCCTGTCTCCTTGCCAGTTCGATGACGGCTTCCTGTTCCGCAGGCTGCTCGCTGTCTCCACGTCGGCAGATGCTGTCGCCACAGCACCTGTCACTCAAAGGGTTGAACAGGTGGACAGAGGTGTTTTGCATACAGAGAAGCCCTCCAACACGCAGCCAGCCGATAGATCGGCAAATTCACGTCCGGTGTATAGTGTATATACGTTTTCATTTCATCACGCCATATAGAGTGAACTTTTCGGTTCTGCTCAGCATCGTTGGACTGAATCAGAGTACACATTAGAAACTACTCATTTCATTTATTGTTCTATGGACATCCTGTTACTGCAAAAGACATTTTAATCACCAACGACCCTGTCACTGGTTCACCGGTTGTCCTTCCTTGGACCAATTTTGGTAGGTACTAACCACTGCATACCAGGAACACCCCCAGAAGACCTGCTGGTTTGGAGATGCTCTGACCCGGTTGTCTAGCGATCACAATTTGGCCCTTATCAAAGACGCTCACATCTTTAAGCTTGCCCATTTTTCCTGCTTCCAACACATCAACTTTGAGAACTGACTGTTCACTTGCTGCCTAATATATTCCACCTCTTAACCGGTGCCACATTAATGAGATAATCAACGTTAGTCACCTCACCTGTCCATGGTTTTAATGTTATGGCTGATCAGTGTAGCTGTAAGTGTAGTGAAGCAGTTTTGCGATCACGGAAATTAACGCAAAATCAAGCAAACTCCAGAATATTCTGCGAAATCTCCACCGATTTTGGCCAAAGACGCGTCATGTGAGGTCAACACGGTGTGCATTCAGTCTTCAGTGCACATGCTTCGAGCATGAGTACGGCTAAATAGTCACATTTACCAACAAACCTCACTGCAAAAGCTAGCGAAGAAGTTTTTAAAATAACAAGCACAAAAAACCCTGCACGTTGCATCAAATATTTTGAAAAAATGCCGCAACAATCACACACACAAAAAAAAAAAGAAAAAACCCCTCACGAAATACTGCATGGACTGGTGAAAGAATGAAAAGAAATAGCCTATGTTACAGTATTTACAATTAAATAGAGTGTAAAGTGAAACGACCATTAGGATTTGATCCAAATTGTTTGACCATATTATTTTTGTTAGGAAAGGTTCTAGCTTGGACTGGATGAAACGGTACCACGTAGAGTGTGTGTTTAAAATTCCTGTGTATCAGTGCTTGGGTTTAACTCTAATACAAAGGAAATCTAGAACAGTTATTTCTTTTTAAGAGTGTACCTGGTGTGGCATGAGTAGTACAAACTCTCCTAGGTTTATTCACGTGTTCTTTGATAGTTACGGGTTCCTCGCTTCCATTTGCTTAGTTAGAAACTTTAATGGTTCGCTTAGAGGAACAACTAGCATTACGTTCTTGGTACACTCTTTGAAAAGGGTTCTTCAAGGGTTGCTTAAAGATGGAAAAAAAAAAAAAAAAACCTCCTGTTATAGGGTTCTGTAGAACCTTTGAGGTTCCCTGAAAGGGACAACCAGAGAACCCTTAATACCTGTGTTCTTCCTGTTGTTGTTGTTGTTGTTGTTGTTGTTGCTGCTGTTGCTGTCGTTGTGGATTCCATGTTTGAAGTCTGATGGAGCTGGCCGAGCCAGACAAATTTCCGCAAACGGACAATAAATGATTATCTTACATTAAAGCGCGCACAAAGACACGTCATTTGTATTCTAATGTTTCATCTTAATGTTGTTTTCACATTCTCTGACTTGAGAGATTAATAGGCTGTTAGACCCAACAGTTCTGTAACTTAATAGAGAAAGAGAGAGAGAGAGAGAGATACATTAGCATATTTTGATAAGAGGAGACGGATAGCACTTGGGACCCGGCTTTACAGTGTTACATTATCTGAATGATATAACCACATGTTAACATGATAAGCTGTGTAAGAATATATACAGAGATATCAGACCTGGGCTTGTGCCAGCAAACATGGCCGTGTGCCCATCTGTCATTCCTGTCCTATCGTTACAGTGGCCCAGGTAAAGTACTCATGGGGAAGCAGTATATACAGCGCCCTCCACTAATATTGGCACCCTTGGTAAATACGAGCAAAGATTTTACTTTTATTGTTTAACCTTTTGATCTTTTGTTCGGAAAATTCACCAGAATACTCTCATGGATAGCAAACGCTTGCAAACACAACACAGGTTTATAAAATTTAGGGTTAGGGTTAGTTATATATATATATATATATATATATATATATATATATTTTTTTTTTTTTTATTAATTAGTAAATAAATGTACACCTGGGTGACTAGGAACAGGAAATCGTTCAACCATGACTTCCTGTTTCAAAGGGGATTAAGTATGAGGTAACACATAGGCCAAATTCCCTTAGTCATTCATAACAATGAGTAAGACCAAGGAACATAGCTGTGACGTGCGGCAAAAGGTTGCTGAGCTTCACAGAATGGGGCGTGGCTATAAGAAAATAGTACAAGCATTGAAAATGCCCATTTCCACCATCAGGGAAATAATTACGAAGTTCCAGTCCACTGGAAATGTTATGAATCAACCGGTTCATATTGTCTATATTAATATAAAACAGACATATTGATGTGGGGATGTCTGGCCAACGGTTGCTGATTTGATTTCATCCAAGAGCCTGATGGCTAGGTCTAATCGCAGATGCTGAATTATCATTTGATTCTTTTCCTCATTGCGTACAAAGTCCTGCTCATTATATTTACAGCTTTGCATAGTTTGCATGTATCTTGCTGATTTCCTGAAGCAGTAAAGCCCATCACGAGCATCATGCCCAGCTGAGTCAGGATTAGAAGTGTTTCTTACATCGCCCCTAAAGTGTAGAATAGTGTTATGGAGAGCGTTGTTTAACTTAGTCTTGGCACAGTTGATAGTAACTTTCATAGATGTACTGTAAATTCATTAGTGATTACTACCTAATTAGTATTACTAATTCATTACTGATATTGGTTCATAGATTATTATTATTATTACTATAATGAAAATGTTACCTAATTTACTCTAGAAACAGAATGATAGTGGCAAGTAAAAATGTGTGTATATATATATATATATATATATATATATATATATATATACTATTATATGGTTCAGATTGTGTATGCTAATCCAGGACATCATGCTGGCATGTGAAATTAACAATAAAAAATACAATTTATAATAGCTGTGGTGAATCTTCATCATCATTTGAGCCGGCTTTGTTTAAGGTACAAGTGAATTCTTTCAACAATTCGCTTTAATCCAAGGCTAGATGCTAGTTTTCCTGTCTGCAGCAAAACCAGCTAATTCTATGCAGAAGAACAAAGAACCATAACATTCTAGCGTGTTGCTTTAAGTTTGGCTGCATTTTTCCAAGCCTCGACGACTAAAATGTGCTTTCCAAGCACATTTTAGAGTTCGAGTCAATTCAGCATTAGCATTAAGAGACGTCTTTTTCTCAGTCTGAGATCTCAAAATTAAATCAGCATTAGTAAAATTAGTGTTCGTATGGCAGAGGCGCTCTTAATTAGCAATGCTGGCTAATGATTTTCTTAATAGCCGGGTTCCCCCCCATAACCCTATATATAGAGCTTTAATGGGTGCCACAAAGAGACACACCCTTGAAATGCTCTAATATTGCTTAGAAAATGAATAGACAGATGGTTCGACCTGCTGTGTTAAACCACACAGTTGTGGACCGTTTTGTCTTACCGGGTCACTTTTACTGAGTGCATTCTGTGTTAGCGATACACAGCCGAAAATGCTTTGAATACTCTTTCAATTTCATCAAGAAGTTCAAAACCTAGCCACCTGCGCTTGAACGATTAGCGACTAGCTCCTCGAGCAATTCACACTACTCTTCATGATAAAATTAAGCCATTGAAAATACTGATTTTTTTTGTTGTTGCCTTTTTAAAGAACCTGAATGAAATGAGCTTGTGGGTTTGATGTGAACATTTAAACTAGTTTGTATGTTATTATTATTATTTTTTTTTTTTTAAACCTTACATTTAAAAGATCCATTAAACATGTACACCTATCAGCCATAACATTGGAACCACTGACAGGTGAAGTGAATAATATCGATCGGCACCTGTCCAGGGGTGGGATATATTTATTAGGCAGCAGGTGAACAGTCAGTTCTTGAAGTTGATGTGTTAGAAGCAAAGAAAATGGGCAAGCGTAAGGATCTGAGTGACTTTGACATGGGCCAAATTGTGATGGCTAGACGACTGAATCAGAGCATCTCCAATACTACAGATCTTGTAGGGTGTTCCTGGTATGCCTGGTATGTTCCAACCAAAATAGGTCAAAGGAAGGACAACCGGTTAACCAGCGACAGGGTTATTGGTGCCCAAGACTCACGCTCTGGACCAATCCCATGGAAGACCTACTATAGCACAAATTGCTGAAAAAGTTCATGCTGGCTCTGATAGAAAGGTGTCAGTGCATCACAGCTTGCTGCATATGGTGCTGCAGACCACTCAGAGTGCCCATGCTGACCCCTGTCTGCCACAGAAGTGGAACAATGGACGAAGCTCGCCTGGTCTGATGAATCACGTTTTCTTTTCACTATGTGGACATCTGGATGCGTGCGCGTCGCTTACCTGGGGAAGAGGATGCAGGATGGGAAGAAGGCAAGCTGGTGGAGGTAGTGTGATGCTCTGGGGAATGTTCTGCTGGGAAACCTTGGGTCCTGGCATTCATGAGATTGTTCCTTTGACACGTTCCACCTACCTAAACATTGTTACAGGCCAAATACACCCCTTCAAGGCAACGGTATTCCTTATGGCAGTGGCCTCTTCCAGTACGATATATATTATGTATATGATTTCAGCTTACACTTAAAAGTGTAAACGCTGCTTCTTCTGCCCGTCTTTAAGAAACAGTGCCGTTATTCAGTACTACTTTGATTTCATTAATCTCCCTCATTACCGCATAGTAGTTCCGTCTGTTTCATTACATGTTCTCCGGACATTTCCATCTTCTTACTTTAGAATTCTCAACAAGATTGACCCATCTCTTATAAACCCTTTATTAAACCTTTATATGACACCTTAAATCGTTTATTTTTCTTTTTTTCTTCTTCTTCTTCTTCTCAAATTTCCGACAAGCAGCGATCGTTAAATCTTCCACACTTGTCGTTTTCAAACTGACACGTTGGCAAATCCAGGCCTATCCTTCTCGTCACTGAGAAGAAAATGAGACGTGTTGTGAAAGCGGACATGCGATACGGCAGCTCAGGATCTGTTTGGTATAATTCTGTCAGTTCGGAGTGATTTGTTTCCATGCCTGTGAGGTGATGGGACTCTGAGCGTGTCTCCGCTCGTCCTCACCGTTCAGCCAGAAGCCATAAAACTGCTCGATTCTTCCAGCGCGCTGCATTATCGACATATTAAACTTCTCTCATCCTCTTAGGGAGATACAGATCCAGGTGAGAGTGAATCTCGGTGTGAAATTAATTTTCACGATGCCTGGTTTACCCCCACTTTCGCTAAGTCTCTGATTACATCTCGCAAACAGCTCAGCACCACGAAATGAAGAACACAAATCACGTTCTTCTTTCACTCCAAGGTCGTAACCTTGCAGATTTCGGTTCTGATCAGAGCTGTCGTGTAAGGCGCAGGCCACAGATCAGATGTGTCTTGTTTGCGTTATCCAGTCTTATCCTACTCGGTTTAGAGGCTTAAATTCTCATTTGTAATTCACTGGGTGAGGACGAACATCGGAATGAAATTCTAGGGCGGTGTGTCGATACTATTTTTAGTTTGGAGCAAAGGTTTAATGGATAAACGTGTCAGTGTTCATCAAAATCCATTACAGCCTTCGAAAGACACCTGAATCATCTCTATGGGTGACTCGTTGTCTGGAGTGTTTTCCTCCGGCTGTTCATATACTTTGAGGTGATCGATGTCTCATATTCTTCTCGGTTATTCGTATTACTCTATTATTTTCTCAGAGGGAGACTGTTCATAGAAAACGGTGTTATTCAGTGGTCCTTGGTATACTCAAGGGGTCTTAACGTCCTAATAGTGTTTACAGACATTCTGCTGTAGGGTTCCTCCAGAGGGACCAGTAAAGAACTCTACATTCCTTCCTGATTTTTTTGTTGGTTGGATTTTTGATTGGTTGTTTGGTTGGTTCATCTGTATGTTCTTTCATTTGTTTGTTCCTTTCTTTGTTTCTTGCTTGGTTGGGTCTAAATTTGGTGTAAATTTGTCAAGTGATGAGACCTTTCCGAGCACCCACCCTAGAGCGACCACACTGCAGAACACACATTAAAACTAGAGAATTAACTCACAGACTGTTTCCTTGTGTGCCATTGTTTCTGGGACAGTTTTTCTATGGAATTGGTATTGGACCAGTTTTCCTAGTAAATCACTGCTACTGAGACAGTTTTCCTATTGAATCACTGCTACTGGGACCGTTTTCCTAGAGAATCACTGCTACTGGGACCGTTTTCCTAATGAATCACTGCTACTGGGACCGTTTTCCTAATGAATCACTGCTACTGGGACCGTTTTCCTAATGAATCACTGATACTGGGACAGTTTTCCTACTGAATCACAGCTACTGGGACAGTTTTCTTACTGAATCACAGCTACTGTGACCGTTTTCCTAGTGAATCACTGCTACTGGGACCGTTTTCCTAATGAATCACTGATACTGGGACAGTTTTCCTAATGAATCACTGATACTGGGACAGTTTTCCTACTGAATCACTGCTACTAGGATCGTTTTCCTAGTGAATCACTGCTACTGGGACCGTTTTCCTAATGAATCACTGATACTGGGACAGTTTTCCTACTGAATCACTGCTACTGGGACCGTTTTCCTAATGAATCACTGATACTGGGACCGTTTTCCTAATGAATCACTGATACTGGGACAGTTTTCCTACTGAATCACTGCTACTAGGATCGTTTTCCTAGTGAATCACTGCTACTGGGACAGTTTTCCTACTGAATCACTGCTACTAGGATTGTTTTCCTAATGAATCGTTGCTACTGAGACAGTTTTCCTAGTGAATCACTGCTACTGGGAACGTTTTCCTAGTGAATCACTGCTACTGGGACCGTTTTCCTAATGAATCACTGCTACTGGGACCGTTTTCCTAGTGAATCACTGCTACTGGGACCGTTTTCCTAGTGAATCACTGCTACTGGGACCGTTTTCCTAGTGAATCACTGCTACTGGGACCGTTTTCCTAATGAATAGTTGCTATCGGACTAGGGTTCCTACTGAATCATTGATACTGTGACAGTTTTCCTAGTGAATCAGTGTTACTGGGACAGTTTTGCTAACAAATTATTGCTACTGGGACAGGTTCCCTAGTGCATCAAGGGCTACCAGAGGTTACACCCTTTGACGAATGAGCATGCATCTGTATGTACTTCCATATCAGTTTTTTTGAAAATGAAGCCAGTGTTTTACTGTCGTGCCTCCGCTGACACCAATGTTAGAAACTATCAAAAATGACTAATGAACAGATGGCATATTACCAACTTTTAGGTAGCACTAGACCATGGAACATGCATTATTTTTTTTTTTAAATGCCTTAGTTTCAGATTCACCCTAAAAATCCAGTGTTGATTTGTTTACACCAGAACCGACAGATAAACTCGTCAGCTCGCGTAACCAATTTTCGCCATTTAATGTAACACGAGAACACAAAATAATGATTTGAAAATGAAGGTTCAGAGTTATTTCAAAATGAAATTGAAACGACGCTCCAAATGGCTACCAGGGACCCCTCCCCTTTTAAAAGCGCCCCCCGGTAGGCTTCATGAATGGGCTGCATTTGAACATGTATTTTTTGGACATTTGGACTATTTTTTTTTTTTTTTTTATTAATAGCCTCTCTACACGAACGCAGCAACAAAAGTTCAGGCATTTGATTGAATCACAGTCAAACTGCACCTCATTGCAAAAGCTATTAGTCTAGTCGACAGCAGAGCTCGAGAACTGTCTAGAGAGACGGGGACAAAGTGGTGTCTCAGGATGACAACAGTGATAAGGCATCAATATTTATCAGGGTCTAATGGTCCAGTTCAAATATTATGTTAAAGCTTCAGTTCTGGGTTTTTCAAGTCAAGTATTTTATTCTTATTGAAATATATCTTTTGGAATTCGGTGGGCGCTGGGACTTTTATTTATGACCGTGTGACGCGAATGGGTTATGTCCTAAAAAGGGTCATTTAATCTCTTGATCTAAAGTGCACATTAAGGGCTTGGTGGAAAGTTGTGGGCGCTCGGAGGAACATCCATGTCAGGTGTAGTTTATCTGATTTGTATTGAGCATCTATATTGATGTTCACGTTGTAGCCATACGCGTCGTATCTCTTCAGGTGCACGTCGTACTCTGGACGTATTCCCGGGACAGGTTTCGGATCCACCGGACCTGGATGAGTATGTACAGCGCAGTAGAAGAGGATAACATCTCGGTTGTTTGGTGTACAGTGAGAGTGAGTGAGAGCGTCTTCTCTTCATCGGGTTGGACTGCTGAGTCGGTCATCAGCGTAGGAGAAGAAAAAAATATGCTGAGATGACCCAGGAGAGCACTGGAGATCCAATCAGTACTGTTGTTCAGTTGGCCTCAGGGGTAACTCCAGGGAACACACACACACACACACACACACACGTTGTCGTTTGAAGAGGTTAATATAGTCCAGCGGGTGTTCACAGTTCTTTGAAGATGATCTGTTTTGCTAAAAAAGGACTCGCCGTGTGTGTCTGTGTCGAGTGCGAGCTGTAAACACGTCCGTCTTTTCTCTCATCAAGCAATCCGCTGTGTGTGTGTGTGTGTGTGTGTGTGTGTGTGTGTGTGTGTGTTGTGTTTGCTAGGGTAGTGATGAACGCCGGTCATGTTTTGAAACAGAATTTTATGGCCGGTGGGAAGAAGTTACACACCAGCTTTGGGTTGCTGCCACTGAGGCGAATCCTAGCAGAACACTGTTGCTACAGGCAAACACACACACACACACACACACACACACACACACACTCTCTCTCTCTCTCTCTCTCTCTTTTATATATCATAATGCTTTAGAGACAGGAGGCGTGAACAGAGGAGTGTTGGATCAAGCACACACACACACACACTAATCTCAGTTCTAACACATTTGCATTGCGTTATAATAATAACAATAACTTATTATTATTATTATTATTATCATTATTATTATTATTATTATTATTCAACAAATCCATTTAAAACTTCTCTCTCGCGCTCTCTCTTAAAAAAAAGTTAATCTGGTGAGTGACGTCACCGTCCCTCGGTTTCCCAGGCTCGAGCGCTCTCTCTCGTGCAGTCCGAATTGTAGACTCTCACCACGAGAGAGAGAGAGAGAGAGAGAGAGAGAGAGAGAGAGAGAGAGAGAGAGACAGACTCTGACTCTGACTCCGCCGATGTGCTCGATTCGCGCAGACTGCACGCGCTCAGTCTTTCTCCGCGCTCGCGATCATGAAGACGTGAAAGCGCTCTCGTGGGGAAACGGGACTGTACTGTCGCGACCCGGTGTCGCGCGCGCTCTCTCTCTCTCTCTGTGTGTGTGTGTGTGTGTGTGTGTGCGCGCGCGCGCGCTGAAGGACAGCTCGACGCAAAGAAAGAATCTCAAAAATACAAACAGTGAAAGTTAATCAACTCTCGGGACGGGAGACGGGAGCAGCGAGTGAGCGGAGGAGAGAGGAGACGGCTCGAGGCGCACGTTCCACGCGCTGGATACGCGCGCGCTGTTTATACGCACTGGTTGGATTTGTGTTGGAAAACAATACGAAAAGGCGATCGGACTGTCACCGAGCGCGGACAGGAGCAGGAGGAGGACATGGTGAGAGCCGCGATGTGGATTTATCTACTTATTTATTTATTTATTCCATCTTTTATTTGATTTGTTTGTTTGTTTTGCGCAACTTTTTTTTATTATTATTATTTTGGTTAGTGTTTCTGGCGCGCGCTGGGTGCGTGCGTGCGGAATGGGATTTTAGCTGCACATTTTGGTGTGTGTGTGTGTGTGTGTGAGAGAGAGAGAGAGAGAGGTATAAAGGTTTATGGGTTTTAGGGTCTGTGCGCGCGCTCGTCCCTGTATGCTCGGATTGCGACAGTTTCGGCTTTCCATACATTGCGTTATTATTTGAGCATTGGTGCGCGCGCGTTGGTCCTGTACGGTATTCTGCACATATAGCCTATAAGGTGCTTTACTGTGAGTGTGTGTGTGTGTGTGTCCAGGGACAGCACTGTTGTGTGCGATTTATTAATAGTATAATATACATCTATACTATATGTAAGTGTACATGGACACGTAGGCTATGTTTCTATGAGATTTGATATATATAAAGTATAATAGCATGCACAGAAGTGTGCAGTTCTATCACATGAAGCTCGACTGTACAATGTTCAATACCACACTACGGACACACACACACACACACACACACACACACACACACACACACACACACACACACACAGACAGACTATTTAATAGTCTGGTCTTTCGGATGTGAGAGTATTAAATGTGTTTTCTTATCTAATGACGATGATATTTATATGATATGTCTGATGTTCTGGGGATTAGTTGACGGAGTGTGTTGTATAGTGATGATCCACTGCTTTAGTCTGTCGAAGGTGTTTGAGGTTATACGCCGTATACCTAGATAAAGAGTGTAACAGTTACTCTACAGGACTGTATACGGTGTATCAGACAGTCCGGGGTTTTAGAGGTCAAGGGTTAAATGTGTTAATGTTATATCACACACACACACACACACACACACACACACACACACACATACATACACATATACACTCTCTCTCTCTCTCTCTCTCTCTCTCTCTCTCTCTCCATGTCATTAGTGTGTGTGGAATGTTACAGAGTGTGAGCATGTCTGTAAATTGTGTGTGTGTGTGTGTGTGTGTGTGTGAGGTAGAGCTCTTTCTCCGTTTGCCCTTCACTGGGATCTAATCTGAAATCTTGAATATGGAAGATATACGTCGACGTTACAGATCACTGTCCAACACACAAGTCTTCCCTTTTCTTTTATTTACTTTTAACTGTCGTCCTATTCTTATTCTTCTTTAGAGTAGAGAGGTGTGTGTGTGTGTGTGTGTGTTTGTGTGTGTGTGTGTGTGTGTGTGTTTCATTTATATTTTCTTCTTGCTGTACTTCTTTTATCCGTTCGTTGTTTTTTTTTTCATTTCCTCTATTGCTATTTTTCTCTCGCTCTTTCAGATTTATTCTTTATAACCTCTGGCAACTCATTGCTCCTGCTTCTTTTATTTCTCTCTCTCTCTCTCTCTGTCTATCTCTCTCACTCTTTTTTTCCCACCTCTGTCGTCTGCCCTTTTTGCTTCACTCCTCTCGTTGTGCTTTACTCTTCTCTTCTGGTTTTAATCTTTTCCTTTTGTTCTCTCTTTTTTTTTATTTTTTACGTCTTTCTGTTTTCTGTGCTGTGTTGTCGTCCCCTCACCCCGTCCGTCCCCCCCCGTCCCCGTCCCCCCGGCATTTTAATTTTATTTCATACTCTGTGGTCTCATTCTACCTATTTTTAATTTTTTTGTCCCAGTCCCCTCAGCCTCTTTTTATTCTTTTTTAATCTCTCTCTCTCTCTCTCTCTCTCTCTCTCTCTCTCTCTCTCTGTGCCTTGTCTGTCGTGGGGCCGCTGGGGGTCTCTGTCCCTCCTGATGCCCGTTGAGATGAGCGATCGTGGTGGTGGAGATGGTGTAGTGTTGCTCGGGGAGTTAGTCGGAGTCGGTGTCGGAGTGGGAGCTCTCTCTCTCGGCTCACTGGCTGCAGCTGTGTACCGTACTGTACCTGCACCTGCTGAGAGACCGACCTGTTGGCTCACACTGCACTCGTTAGTGTGTGTGCTGGGTTACACGTGTGTGAGAAAGGGTCCGGTGTGTGTGTGTGTGCGAGACCGTGCGTTGGCGTTACTGCGCATCCCTCAGTGTGTTTCGGTGTGAAAGAGTGATGACGGGAGAGAGATTTACAGGCACCGTGCAGGTTCAGGGCTTTATGCCGGATGAACTCCATATGTTCTCTCTCGCAGTGTTCGGCACCCCGTGTGGGGAAACACTGAGGGGGCGGAGCTACATTGTAGAACTCTCCCTCTGTGTCTTTCTCTCCACCCATCGCTTTCTGTCTCACCGTGTGTGAGTGTGTGTGTGTGTGTGTCCGTATTTCTCTGCTGAGAAGGAGCCTGTAATTGCCTGGTGCAGTGAGGTGTTAAAAATGGGACCTAAGTGCTCTGTAAACATGTGTGTGTGTGTGTGTGTGTGTGTGTGTGTGTGTGTGTGTGTGTGTGTGTGTGTGTGTGTGTGTGTGTGTGTGTGGAACAGTAGAGCATTCTCTTTGCATTTTGTCAGCACTTCCACGCTGCTGGCTCCAGGTCAGTCAAGCTTGTACACACTTTTACAGGCGCTCGGGTTCGAACGGTCCGCACTCAGCGCCTCACTCTGACACGCTGCAATTATCGGCATGGAAACGCCTTCGATTTCCAATCCCGCCGAAGACAAAATGCGAGGACCGAGGGAGCTTTCTTTCCCTTCTCTTGTCTGTACAGAAATCAGGATTGCTGCCCTGTGTGTGTGTGTGTGTGTGTGTGTGATGAGAAAGGCTGATACAGAGGTTGACGAAGACCCAACACACACACACACACACACACACGCACACACACACACGCACGGTCAATCAATCAGTCATATTCCCGAGGAAGATTTGAGGACATTATTATTAGTCTTGTTCTCATTACACCCTCCTCCATCAAGTGGGCCAGTAAACCATCCATCCGTCACTCACTAATGACATGAACATAGACTGCAGCACTCATCTCTATCTCTCTCTCTCTCTCTCTCTCTCTCTCTCTCTATGTATCTATCTCTATCTCTCTCTCTCTCTATCTCTCTCTCTCTATCTCTCTCTATTTCTCTCTATCTCTCTCTCTCTCTCTCACCTTCTCTCACGTAATTCTGGTTCGATGTGTTTAATATGTCATGTGTGTGTCAATCTTGTGTGTATGTGTGTGTGCAGTGTGTCAGTATTATGTGTTGGTACAGTGTGTGTTAGTGCAGTGTGAGTCAGTCCTGTGTGCATACATCCAGCGTGTGAATCAGTCCAGTGCATGAGACAGTCCAGTGTGTGAATCAGTCCAGTGTGTGAGTCAGTCCAGTGCGTATCAGTCCAGTGTGTCAATCAGTCCAGTGTGAGACAGTCCCATGTGTATCAGTCCAGTGTGTGAATCAGACCAGTCTGTGAGTCAGTCCAGTGCGTATCAGTCCAGTGCGTATCAGTCCAGTGCGTATCAGTCCAGTGCGTATCAGTCCAGTGCGTATCAGTCCAGTGCGTATCAGTCCAGTGCGTGAGACAGTCCGGTGTGAATCAGTCCAGTGTGTGAGTCAGCCCAGTGCGTATCAGTCCAGTGCGTATCAGTCCAGTGTGTGAGTCAGTCCAGTGTGTGAGTCAGTCCAGTGTGTGAGTCAGTCCAGTGTGTGTATCAGTCCAGTGTGTGAATCAGTGCAGTGTGTATCAGTCCAGCGTGAGACAGTCCAGTGCGTGTATCATCCCAGTGCCTGAGTGAGTCCAGTGCCTGAGTGAGGTGCCAAGGACACTTCGGCATATGGAGTCACCCGGGCCGGGAATCGAACCACCAACCCGCCCCATATCAGTCCAGTGAAACAGTCCAGTGAAACAATCCAG
>CM022778.1:5248053-5258053 GCA_012411365.1 Ameiurus melas | reverse complement strand
TATATATATATATATATATATATATATATATATATATATATAGACTCAAGAATCTATATATTTGTATATATATATATATATATCCTTCCTATCTATCTATCTATCTATCTATCTATCTATCTATCTATCTATCTATCTATCTATCTATCTATCTATCTATCTATCTATCTATCTATCTATCTATCTATCTATCTATCTATCCTTCTATGTATCTCATTTCCGTCCTCAAATAAATGTCGTCAGTGTGTTAAAACACACACTGAAATGTTATTATGCACAAATTTGCTGCAAAGTAAACACAGTGTTGTGTTCCTGAGTGTGTGTGTGTGTGTGTGTGTGTGTGTGTGCGCGCGTGGAGTTGAGAGTGATTTAGCTGTACCGGGCTGTATAATTGCCTGAATAAGGAAATAATTCTGGGAGAAACAGCGCTGCAAATTCATCAAATTATGATACCCAATATCTCCATGAGTGACAGAATTTCGATTAGAGCGCGACAGGCGGCGAAGCACAGTCCCTCAGCCAGACGTCGGATGCAAGGAACGAGGGAACGACGGGAAGAAAGGAGAAAAAAAAGAGAGAGAGAGTGAGAGTTTCAAAACTCTGGGTCCCCCCCCCCCCCTAGCCCAGAAGTGAGAGAGAGAGAGTGTGAGTGATCAGGAAGTCTTTATTTATGGCCTCTGCTGCTGAGGGAAGGTACAGTGTCCCGGGGGTGGTATCATCAATACAACCTCTTCAAGAGCAATTAGGCTACCTGCTGAGAGAGAGAGACACGGAGAGAGTGATGGCAGAATAATATAGATTGAGACAGTGAATTAGAACGGAGAGTGATGTGCGAGAGAAGGAGAGAATTAGAGAGTAAGATCTAGAAAGGGAGTGAGACAAAGAGAGATAGAATTAGTGAGCGAGAGATATATACAGAGCTAAAGAGAGAGAGACGCAGAGGCAGAGTCACAACCCTGAGTTTGACCGGAGAGAGTGAATAACGCTGGGAAGCCAATAGCTTCAGCACTGGAGTAAATACTTCCCGAGGACACATGCTCACACGTATTCACACACACACACACACACACACACACAGATTTCATGCCCTTTTTTGGGTTTGCAATTTAGTAATAATCCATAGCAGGCCCCACATATTTTAGATGCTACACACACACACACACACACACACACACACCATCAAGCGTACACACTCGCACTCTGGCTTCAGACACCCTGTAATTAGCGGTGGTTGTCAGGAAAAGAGGCTGGAATTTGAGTGTTTTTCAGGCTCAAGCTGCAGAGAAGTTGCTTGTGTGTTTTACATTACGCTCTCAGCATTTAGAAAGCAAACCTGCACAGCTACTGATAACTTATCGGACTAAACACACACACACACACTCGCACATACAAAAATCTCTCTCTCTCTCTCTCTCTCTCTCTCTCTCTCGCTCGTTCTCGCTCGTTCTCGCTCATCCTCTCATGAATTCCTATTAAGCATTTTAAACTTCACTAAAACGTCACCCACAATCATATTTCATAGCTCCGGTGTTTAACTCCGCGTGACTTTGCTTATCTGGTGACACGCTGCAGAAATTCTAAGCACTGTGGCATAGTGTTAGCGTGTTTGCCTCGCCCATTTGCGGTTGCTAGCTAGGATCTCGCCTCTGCCCGTGGGTGGAGCTTTCATGTTGTCCCCGTGCTTCTTTTTTGGGGGGGTTCCTCTGGGTACTCCGGATTCCTCCCCCAGTCCTAAGACATGCATTGATTGGCATTTCGAAGTGTGTTAGTGTGTGTGCAAATGTGCCTTGCGATGGACTGGCACCCGGTTTGTGCCCCGAGGTCCCTGGGACAGGCTCCAGACTCCCCTGCAGCTCTGTGTAGGATAAGCGGTTTGGAAAATGGATGGATGGATGGAGACACGATCAAACTGTGAGAAACATTGGCATTATTGTGCGTTATCAAGGCATAATTTCAGTAAACTTTCATTTCAGTTCGTCTTCAATTGGCGGAAACTACCTGTAAATTTAATACCTGCCCTTCAGCCGTATTAATCGGTGCATATGATCGCCGTTTCCGAAGCGACTATCAGACTTTCGCTGCTAAATGAATCTTCTCTATAGACCCGATAGGTAAAAACTCCCCCGATGGCATAGACACTGGCAGTCCATGTTTTTACCACAAACCCTTAGTCTGAACGTGTTATGGACAGAATGATCTCTCTTTTTCTTTCTCACTCGTCTTCTGATGCAAGGTGAGCTTTACAGCACTAAGCAGATTTCAGGATGCCGAGACACTACAGCAGAGGGTAGGACGGAGAAGCAGACGGGGAGAGAGAGAGAGAGAGAGAGAGAGAATCAGCCGTACAAGTCCAGTGTTTTATTCCCCTCGTAAAAAAAATGAGATACAGCCCAGGCCATGTCGCTAAGAGCTCAGTGCTTATCCTCTAATCTTATATTCCCCTGTTTCTCTCTCTCTCTCTCTCTCTCTCTCTCTCTCTCGCTCTCTCTCTCTCTCCGTCTCTGTCGCTCTCTCTCTCTCTTCGTCTCTGTCGCTCTCTCTCTCTCTCCATCTCTCTCTCCGTCTCTGTTGCTCTCTCTCTCTCTCCATCTCTCTCTCTCTCTCTCTCTCTCCATCTGTCGCGCTCTCTCTCTCTCTCTCTCCCTCTCTCTGTCTCTCTCTCTCTTCTGCGCTCTGTCTCTTTCTCCTCCATCTCTCTCTCCGTCTCTGTTGCTCTCTCTCTCTCTACATCTCTCTCTTCTCTCTCTCTCTCTCCATCTGTTTCGCTCTTTTTTTTTCTCTCTTTCTTTTCTGTCTCTCTCTCTCCGTCTCTGTCGCTCTCTCTCTCCGTCTGTCTCTCTATCTCCGTCTCTGTCGCTCACTCTACCCATCTCTCTTTCTCTCTGTCTCTCACCGTCTCTCTCTCTCTCTCTCTCTCTCTATTGCTCTCGTGTGCTCTCTCTCTCTCTGTCTCTCTCCGTCTCTCTCTCTCTCTCTCTCTCTCTCTCTGGGACTGTGTTGGGTTAAATCGTGTCTATGTTTATGTATGTATGTGTGCACCTCTATGTATGTGAATGGAGATGTGTATATATATATATATGTATGTGTATATGTATATGTATATATATATGTGTATGTGTGTATGTGTATGTATATGTATGTACGTGTATATGTGTATGCGTATGCATGTGTATGTAGGGGTATATGTCCATATATATTTATTTATTTTTTATATTTATGTTGGAAAAAAAAGGAAAAATCTGTACATAACCCTGTTCTGATTAAATAAAGAGGTATTAAATCTCAAAATCTCTCTCTCTCTCTATTGCTCTCTCTCCCTCTCCCACTCTCTCTCTGTCTCTCTCCGTCTCTGTTGCTCTCTCTCTCTCTCTCTCTCTCTCTCTCTCTCTCTATTGCTCTCTCTCCCTCTCTCTCTCTCTCTCTGTCTCTCTCCCTCTCTCTCTCTCCGTCTCTCTCTCTCTCTCTCTCTCTCTCTCTCTCTCTATTGCTCTTGCGCTCCCTCTCTCTCTCTCTCACCAACACTTGATCTTCAACTGATTTATGTGATCATAACTGTTTTAAGCCGTTATTGTGATAACGACAACCCAGATTACGACTAAATCAAGAGTTTTTCGTCGGAGCTTCACATCTCATCATCATCATCATCATCATCATCATCACACACACATACACTGCGGATTATGATGACAGGTGAGGAATACTCGGAGGAGGCCGAGCGAGGCGTGGCGGTGCAGCAATAAAGCTTTTCATGTATATTTTAGGACTAATGGAGAGGGGTTTGCATGGCGTTTTCACCCTCTTGCATCAGACTGTCCCGCCCTGCCCTGTTTATGTTTAGGTCCTGAGCGAGAGAACGTCTCGGGTGTCCTGGTGGGTTGGGGGGGGGGGGTGGGGTGTATTTATAGGAAGCATTAAGCGGTGGGTCTGTGAATTTGTGCGCGCCGGAGTGTCTGTATATTTGTTTGTTAGGTTTGTTTTGATTTTTCTTACACCCCGATGCGAAAGGGAGTGTATTTCACCAGATCACATTATAACGCGGCGTAAGGACCGAGCTGGTATGATCCCGCGCCGCCGCGCGTCAGATCCGAGGACGACGAGAGGCCGGCGGCCATCTTATAAAACCCCGCGCTCGCTTCTGAAAGCGTTTGAGAAACGGCTTTGTTGGTCTCGCACGAGTTCAAGAAGAGACAGAGGGTGTTGTATAACGCATCATCTGAGGAATTTCAGACACGATGCTAGCTTGGCGGGCTAGCGGCCTTAACGCGTTGCAGCAGCATTATTTCCAGCTCCTCCAGGTTTGAAAGCGAGATACAGATACAGGGTTAGCACTTAACATGGCTTTCCAGATAGGCCAGGATATGATTCATGTTCATGCACACACACACACACACACACACACACACACACACACACACACATGATTCGACAGTTTGAGCGTGAGGGATATCAGACACAGGTTAGTGTGCTTCCTCCAGGGGAACAGGAAATGAAACATGGCTGTTCATTTAGACCAGGGATGAGTTAGCATGCACACATCTGCTCAGAGACAGAGAGAGAAAGTCCTCGAAGATTTAAGATGTCTCTTCTCGTTCTCGTCCTCAAAAATTTACGTTCAAATATACTGTGCGTGTGTGTGCGTAGATACGTAGATCTGAGCGACGTGACGATTTATATTTATGATTTATACATCGGTACATGGTACATGGAAGCTTCCCTTTTGTTTACACGATCGATGCCATTTCAGCTACGCCGGTTTTTAATATGGCGTTGAACCGTCGGTCCTTTTCATAATCGTCCCCGAAATACGATAATAAGACAATCTAGTACTCGATGACAATCTAGCACACCACTTAACGACGCCGCGCCGATCCCCTCATAGACGCCACGGCTCGTTTCCCTGAATAAAACACAGGAAGCGGGTTGTTTCGAAGCCGGTGTGTGTTCCCATTGAGATGGTATGGGTGTGCGTTCAGAGTACGGTATGTGTGTGTGTATGTGTGTTCCAAAGCTGGTGCGTGTTCCTGTGGAGGCGTGCGGCGAGCAGATGGCATCACCCAGAGGGACCTTCCCATACTCTCAGACGGACACCGATGATCTAAAAACCACCACCACAAAAAAACGCATCGTTCTGCGTGACTTCTGCTCTCGGCGACAGGATATTACAGCCGTCGGCCCGGCAGGCGAGGTTGCGGAGGTTTTCGAAACAAGACCCGATTGGCTAAAAATAAAGACAGGGTCTGCTAATGTGTTAAAGGATACCGCGTGTGTTACAAAGTACCCACGAGAGAGGAAAACGTAAAAAGAGGCACGGTGGTCAAGCTCAAGCAGCTTTGGCGTTGCTGGTCAGTTTCGCTAGTTGCTGATCAAAACAGAATTACCGCGCACGCACGCGGAGGCTCCACTGATTTGCATCCACGCCCTACATTTACATATCATTTGCATAAATCAGAAATGGTCTTCTGTATGAGCAGTAAGAGATTTGCTCTCCATGCTTTTTAAAAAAAAGGATATAAATTTATTTATTTATTTATTTATTTATTTATTTATTTATTTATTAAGTATTGTTTTAAAGTATTTTCCAAGACTTGGTTGGAGGTTTGGTTCTGTTTCCTGTTTTGGAAATAACAAGCTTTATTGTTTTTTTTGGGGGGGGAGTGGGGGAGGGGCAGGGGGTGGGGGTGGTAGGTGGGGGAAGCATATTATTAACAAGTTGAATGTCCCATGTCACAAAACGCCTCACTGCTTACAGAAAGCTTTCTTTTCTAACCCCTCTCAAATGTTTATGCCCTCTCCCTTTGTTTCCATCCTTCTCCTCAAGTTCCCTGGCCAGCGATCGCCATGCCGCTACGTCGGATTATCCGGATCGAATTCATACACGCGCGCACTTCCTGTTCCAGATTGTCAAAATCGCCCGCCTTCTGTTTTCATTATTCGTGAAAAATGCCCCCAAAGGTCGCCGTTGAATCGCTGACTTTCAGGCATGGCCGTGTCACGTGACCCCTCGAGCGTCTCGCCAGGAAGCGTCAGTCGTTCCGGTGGCGCTGCAGCCGCTACTAGCCGAGCGGCCAGACCCAGACGATTCCGACGAAAATTCCAGACCGTGTCGACAAATCCGTCCCAGCTGCACCGCTGACTGTTGTGGGATTGATGTTCTCAACATGTTCCTTTATTCAGGACACCCAAGTGTTCCTGAACGCTATATATTACTACCAGATTTGTCTACGCGTCCGCACTCGCGAACCTCTCACACGGCCTCGCATTCGCGAGGACCGCACGGCCGAGATTAGAGCGTGTCAGGACGTTTCTAGAACGTGTATTTCTACCGGGACATTTGATTTGAAACTTCTGCCATTTTTAATACGGCTACACGGTAGAGCGCGCACACACACACACACACACACACACGAACTATACAGTACATAATGCTCAAGATTACCATTATCTGATTTATCAGAGTGAGTTTCCAGATTACTCTTACGTGATATGTGTTGTATGAGATTAAAGCGGTTCTCACGTTCCGGTCGATCTGATTTTAGCCCAGTAATCCGGTTATTCATCCCGTGTATACTGATCATCTGATCTCCTTCATTTTTCTGCATCTACGTAGCAGTCATGTGAAACCACCAACCGTGATTAGAAAAAAAAAAAGAAATCCCAAGGTGGAAAGTGTAAATTCGACACCATGTTGTTGTTGTTATTTGTTTGGTGTGGGTGTGTGTGTGTGTGTGTGTGTGTATGTGTGTGTATGTGTGTGTTTTATAGAGGTCGATAGCTCATGAATTTAGAATGAACTATGAGTAGTAACTGACTCGTTTACAGCAGGAGTTTTCCCTTTATCGTATTGTACAGTGTGTGTGTGTGTGTGTGTGTGTGTGTGTGTGTGAGTGCGCTGCTTTTCACCGTCACATCCAGTGAGATTCTAAGAAACTGTCAGGTTAAATTCGAGCTGATGCCATCTCTCTCTCTCTCTCTCTCTCTCTCTCTCTCTCTCTCTCTCTCTCTTTTTTTTTTTTTTTTTTTTTTTTTTTTTTTTTTTTTTTTTTCTCTCTCTCTTTCTTTGTGTCTCTTTCTCTCTCTCTTTGTCTCTCTCTCTCTCTCTCTCTCTCTCTCTCTCTCGCTTTGTCTCTCTCTCTCTTTCTTTCTCTCTCTCTCTCTTGCTTTGTGTCTCTCTCTCTCTCTCTTTGTCTCTCTCTCTCTCTCTCTCTCTCTCTCTTTCTCTCGCTTTGTGTCTCTCTCTCGCTCTCTCTCTCTTTGTCTCTCTCTCTCTCTCGCTTTGTCTCTCTCTCTCTCTCTCTCTTTCTCTCGCTTTGTGTCTCTCTCTCGCTCTCTCTCTCTTTGTCTCTCTCTCTCTCGCTTTGTCTCTCATTCTCTCTTTCTCTTGCTTTGTCTCTTTTTCTCTCGCTTTATCTCTCTCTCGCTTTGTCTCTGTCTCTCTCTCTCTCCCTCTCTCTCTCTCTCACTCGCTCTCGCTTTGTCTCTCACTCTTTCTCTCTGTTGCTCTCGCTCGCTCTTTCTCTCGCTCTCTTTGTCTCTCACTCTCTTTCTCTGTTTCTCTGTTTCTCTCTCTCTCTCTCTCTCTCTCTCTCTCTCTCTTTGTCTCTCTCTGGTGCTCTCGTGCTCTCTCTGTCTCTTACTCTCTCTCTCTCTCTCTCTCACCCAAAGCAACCATCTGTACAGGCACTATGACACCAGCTCTACTGTACACACACACACACACACACACACAAGAAGGCACACACACTCTCACACACATATCTCATCTGCCCTGAGTCTCAATGAGCTCCATTTCCCAGCATCCCCCAGGGCTCCGTCTCCCAGACTCCCTGCAGAGTCTACTGAGCATCACTTCCAGTCCGCTTCACTCTGAGCGACAATCTTGCACATGGACTGTTTTGACGATTCCTCTCAGTATTCCGGTCTTATGTTGATGACACGGTGTGTTTTTCATTCACGCTCATGCTTGCGTTGCCGCAGATCTCTTGCCGTGTTTGCTTAAAAGCGCGTGATGTCACGCGCCGTTCTCACGAATTCGAGAAAGGTGTGATGGTCAATTCTAACCAGACTTCCTGTGGATCCATTAATAAACTACAGGGCATGAAAACACTCCGTTTCTTCTTCGTCTTGATGTTCTGGAATATATATAAATATATATAATATGTGAATTGATCATGGATTAAACGAGAGAACGTCCAGGTTCTCTGAAACAGGACAAGATCTATGTGATGAGACGGATGAATGATCTTTATCTGTTCATCGAAGATAAGTCGCAATTAAAGTCAGTGGGAAGATTCACTGAACTGAGAGATGAGAAGTTTATTGTGTGTGTGTGTGTGTGTGTGTGTGTGTGGTGAGTGCTCTGCATGCAGATGGTACGGCTGAAGGCTCTCTTAGGTAGGCCAGGAGATTGCCCGAGTCCAGCATGTCCTCAGCAGTCGGGTTGTACGCCTCAGTGGGAACGTCTCCTGCTCTAGATTGAGTCTGGCATAAATTAGGGACATGGTGCTTACAATTCTGGCAAAAGTGCTACAATTTCTGAACGCCCGTTCCCAGAATGTACCCGAAGGACTAACCCACCACCCCCACCACCACCACACACACGTTGGCAGTGAATATAGAAATGTACGAGGTTCTTATGAGCCTGCCTTTCTTTATTATGCGGCTAAATTGTTGGCTTGGTTGTTATCTACACGCCCGGCTGCCATCTTTTCTCCTCCGTTCTTCTCTGGCCTACCGACATCGCACACATCAGGAGTGAGCTATTTCCCAAATGCAGCTGTTTGACTGGGGTCCAAGCTCCATCTCATCTCGAGCACGTCAACTGGGTTTAAAGCGAGGCGCCGCATGTTGGCGTTGCGTTCCTCATCGTATTGAATGTGTGTGTATATATATATATATATATATATATACACATGACATCGGCTTCCAGCGGCGTTCCGATGGAGGTTGGGTTTTGTTTTGTTTTTTCGCACTAAAATATTTCCCCCTTATTTAAAGAAATATCTATGAAATTGACAGGATTTAACATCTGGAATAAGCCTTTAATGAGAGAAATCGCTTCTCTTCTTTTTCTTCTCTTCCTCTCTCTCTCTCTCTCTCTCTCTCTCTCTCTCTCTTTCTCGGACGTGGAACATTGGTTGACCCACTTTTCCCAGTGGGGGAACATTCCAGAACTGCTGCCAGTGTGAGAACTCCTTTCCCATGGGCACTCGCTGCGTGGAAATATATTTAGCGAGAAGTTTTATTTAACAAGAATTTTAAAAAAGGGGAAGGGCGAGGAGGGAGGGCGGAGGGGCGGGGGAGCGGGAGCGCGAACTCTTCCCCCCGAAGGCATGTGGAGGTTTTATGAACCTTCTTTATTTTTTTGCTTTGTAGGAGATTTGTATTTAAGGTCCAGATGTGTCAGAAGACTGTGTTTAAGTTCTTCTGATCAAATATTCTACGTCTCACCTGTGCCATTCACCATCACTGCTCCTGTGATGTGGATCTCTCTCTCACTCTCTCACTCTTTGTCTCCCTCCGTGCGGGACCGTTCTTCCTCAGTGACCCACTCTTTAAGGAGTTATACAGAGAGAAAGAACCGCTAAGATCCGCGTAACTGCGAAAGAGAGGGAGAGTGTAATCCAATGCGCTCTCGGCCATTTTCACGGCGTTCTTTGTGCCGGAGATTTTGGGAAACTGTCAATTACGCTACAGACTCACGGGTTATTCTAGAAACCCCCAATTACTAACACGTGCATTAGTGATATTCGAGTGCTAATTGCAGCCGTGCATTTAAGCTCTGAAGCCTCAGCTCGGGCAAGAAGCCTCCGGTTGGGCAAGAAGAGAGTGCATGGAAACGTGCAGGGGAAATAAAAAGATATGACTTCCCTGGAGCTTCAAGGCTAATTTAGCTATCAAATGCGAGACGTGCAATCATGCAGATTTGGATAATATGCAAATGCATTATATTCCATGGACATAAACAGTGCCAATCATTCTAGACTAGATTGTTGTGCTTTAA
>CM022778.1:5233053-5235553 GCA_012411365.1 Ameiurus melas | reverse complement strand
TGGAAACATCTTGCACGAGGAAAAAAAAAATCACAACTGTACAACCCGTTCCGTAGTCGTTTATGAAAATGTTGTAAATACAGTTATATAAAAAAATTATTTGACTAATTAAAAGTCAAATGTACTTTATATTTCCTGTTAATATAAATTTTAACCGATGCAGTGTTAGCGAAAAAGCTAGCACTACAGATCAGTAAAAATGACTTGGTCGAATGTGCAGTACGCAGGCATCCATCTTTTCACAGGCAAACTTTAAGGCCTGGGTTTACTTCCGTTCTTTATTTACTTGTAATTTAAATAAAATACTAGTTTATATCTGTGTTATATATATATATATGTATATATATGTATTACATTATATATATATATGTATATATATGTATATATATATATGTATTACATATATTTGTATAGATTATATATATTTCTATAGACTATATATATTTGTATATATTATAGTGAAAGATATTGCTGTACTTTAGTTTAATCACTACACTTGTGTGTGAGCATGAGTGTGTGAGTATTCCTAAGTAAATGTAGTCAATTCTTGCTCATTTGCCTGAGAAATGCTACACACACGCGCGCACACACACACACACACACACACACACACACACACACACACACACACACACACAGTAGCTGGAGATGAAAGTTAATCTCCCTACTCGATGCCCTATAAATAAAAGACACATTACCTAAACGCAGTGATAAATCAGTAACCAATGCTCCTCTCTCTCTCTCTCTCTCTCTCTCTTCTGGAAGAATAATTTTCATCCATCCCAAAGTCCCAGTCTAGCATTTATTATTGAACTAGCAGATGAGCTATTTCTCTCTCTCTCTCTCTCTCTCTCTCTCTCTCTCTCTCTCTCTCTCTCTCTCTCTCTCTCTCTCTTACTCTCTCTCTCTCTCTCTCTGTTGTTTATACTGCCTGAATACGATTATTCAGAGAGCTAAAGCAGAATCGGCAATGTGAACATGTTCATCTCATCTTCGGAGACAAAATCTGAGTCAGCATCTCGCCATGCGATAACAGGCAATAAAGCTCAACAGTGCAGGTGTATGATAGTCTCTGTGTGTGTGTGTGTGTGTGTATGAGAGAGAGAGAGATGCCTGTACACTATTTAATGTGTGTGTGCTGGTTTTTGGCAGGATCTGAGCAGTTCGGAGCGTGACTTGGCACTATCGGAGCACAGAGCTCGTGGGAGATTTGATTTGATCCACAGACAGATGCCTTTTTGGTCGGATTCTCGCCGTGTCTCGAACCCGCTCGTGTTTCAGAGCCATTTATCAAGATGTACTGAGTCTAATGAGATGATGAAAACTGGGTTATGTGCCATCCAGAATGCCAATTTACAGCTGTATAAACACCCACAACTGCCCTGTTTCACCAGACTAGAAGATCCTTTTTCCTTTTCAGCAGGTGTCTGTGAACCCTTTCTCTCAGGGTTAACACTTTAGGTTTTTAGTTGTTAGCATGTGTTAATTTCGTTTTCTTCTCATAAGAACAGCACAAACACGACACCGTTTAAACGTAGCAATATTGTATAAATAGCTATTATTGAGTAATTACAGCTATTCACTATCACTATACCCTTTTTTCTTTTCTTTCTCTCTCGTTAGTAGACAAAATCGGTCAGGACGACGTACGTTCTCGAGGCTAGCTAGCATGCGCGTGAACATTCGGGAAAATCTCAACTCAGCCGAATTGTGCGATGAACACCCAGTCCTGTCTTCTGTAGAGACGCCGTGAACGTAGAAATGGTATAAACGTATAAGGAATATCAACATTTCTCAGAGATGTGTGCTTAAATGATTAAGAAATGACTCTGAGCACAGTTACACTGCGATTACACTTAGCATTGAGCGCTACATGCAAAGCCGCGGTTTCTGCCATTTCCACGGTTTCTGCCGTGAGTTATTTACGACTTCGGACTTCCGAAGTCGTAAATAACACCAGAGTGGGCTGTTCTTTAGGAATCTTCTCATAGAAATGGTAAAAACATGCAGCAATGACACGGAATAGATGAAGATATATAGCCAAATAGCTATCTAAGCTGATTGCTAGCTTGCTATTATCATACTGTTAGCCATCTGTAGAGACCGATATAGATATAACCTTAAATACACTACTAATGAATGCTGTGTTACACCAAGAGGATATAATACCAGTATCTGACTTATTAGCTACATAACGTAGATAGCTTGCCAACACCATAACATGGTGGAGGTTTTAAACTTCCACGCCTCCACCCTAATTATTCTCCTTAATCGAATAATACAGGCGTATCTGTTTCATTCTCGTGGACTTTTTTTTTTCCTTCTTTTTCTTTTCTTGAGATGACATTTAGCTGTGAAGGTCTCACACCCAATTAGCATGTGGCTAACCTGTGTGTAGAGCCTTTTTTTTGTGCTAAAGCTGACACTTAAATATCTGAAATTAAAAGCCATGAATAAGCTCTGAAATGCTCTTCTAAATATTGGGTGTGTGTGTGTGTGT
>CM022778.1:5173053-5228053 GCA_012411365.1 Ameiurus melas | reverse complement strand
TTGCTAATCGCTAAGCCATAATTCTGTCTGTCTGTCTGTCTTGTCTGTGTGCAGGTTGTGAGAGGTGAATAGGAGACTCGCAGCGTTTGTGCCATCGAGGCTGCTGAAGCACACGTGCCAACCATCACGATGCCAACCCTGCTGCTGCTCGCCTCCTTACTGCTTCTCACACACGCAGAGAGTGAGTCCCTCCATCCATCTCTTTACCTGTCTGTCTGTCACCGTGTCCACACACACAGTTCATGAGTTCTGCTCAGTCAGTTTGCAGATAACATGAGGATGTGGGCGTGTCCATTTAAGACCATATATGGAATCGGCCAACTACGGCATTACAAAACTACTTTTGAGACACCGGTGTCCACATGTGAAACATTTGACAGATGTTTCACACACGTGTCTCACTTCCAGACCGCACATCTGGCTTCTTGGTGTCGTCTGGTCAGCATAACGGTCCTTCTGTCCCATCCTTCTGAAAGACGGCGAGCCAACATCTGTTAACTCATATTTATAGATTAGTGAAGATGGCGCTGTCCTTCAGTGATGACACTCGAGCATAAGTTCGATAGCGTCATGACTACAGCGCGGTAGCCGTAGTTACGCTCTCCGAGCCGAGCTCTCGCTCAACTCAACTCGCGCTACTTTTATTATTCATCCATCCGTCTCTCCCTGTCGCTCTTGCTCTCGCTATCTTTCTCGTTGCATCATCATTTTGTTTTCTGAAAGAGCGCTCGGTGGCAGGAGGGAAAATGATGAGCAGATCATTTGAACTTTAAGGCTGTGAAATGTCTGCCGCCTTTTTCGCCTGCCCCCTTCTTCTTTCTCGTTATTTACATATCTCGTTATTGCTTTTCTTCTTATTGTGTGTTTGTCCCTCACTCATTCTTCCTCTTCTTTCTATCTCTGGTTCTCTCTCTGTCTGTCCCATCCTTTTGCTCAGCCTCTCTCTCTCTCTCTCTCTCTCTCTCGCCTCTTCTCTCTCTCTATCTATCTCTTGCCTCCTCTCTCACCTTTCTCTCTCTCTCTCTCTCTCTCTCTCTCTCCCTCTATCTCCCTCTATCTATTGCCTCTTCTCTCACCTTCTGTCTCTCTCTCTCTCTCTCTCTCTTTTCTCTCTCTCTTTCTCTCTCTCTTTCTCTCTCTCTCTCTCTCTCTCTCTCTCTCTCTCTTCCACCAGCTGTTCATTTCTAAAAAAGATTGTTGGCAGCTGTTAGAGGTTAATTATTTTGAGGCCAAAACAAAGTAAAAGTGCACGCGTGTGTGTGTGTGTGTGTGTGTGTTTTGGCTACGAGAGACCTAGACTCATGGTCACCAGATCCCAGCCAGACATGCTGTCATAGTTTCAGCCTTCAGCAGTTGCCAGTCGAAAGCTTCTGTTTAGCGAGCATTTGTCCGCGTCCGCCTTCTCCATCACACGCTGGACACGGCGAGCAGAAACGCGGGATGAATGAACGAGGGAACGAGAAGGCGGGAGCACGTCAAAATCGGTAGGCTGGAGCGGATCAAGAAAGAATCTTGCGCCTCCGCCTACACGTTTTCGCGCAACACCTGCTGCTCTAGACGTACAACATACAACAACAGCCAAGTGAAATACAATATTGCGCCCTCGATTGAAACACACAATTAAGACATCGTAGCATCCAAAACGCATTTGCTACATTCCAGTTCGCCTGCTTATGCTACACACTAAAAGTATGTACTCTATAGTGAAGAAAAAGTGTGCAGAAGAAAGAGTATGCAAGTACTGGGACGCACTAAGACGTCATGTAACGGAAGAGAATGTTGTTGCTCTGTCTCTTCATCGGAAGATAAACATGGTACTCTTTTTACACAACATCCAACTGTTACTCTCACCCGACAATAAAGAGCTTTGGTTAGTGCTTAGCGTTTAAGTCCTTACAAAAAAACACTGAAGACGCATCTCCGACGTTACACTCGTCCGCCATGTTTGCAGGTTGAATTGGGCGAAGGAAAAAAGTCATAAAACTGCTGGTTCCTAAACCACGCAAGGAGCTGATATTAGCTGAAAAAGTGTCCACTTTCAAAATAATGAGTCTGTATTGGGCACATATACATTACAGCTGAGTGAAATTCTTTTCTTCATATACCCCAGCATGTCAGGAAGTTGGGGTCAGAGCACAGGGTCAGCCATGATACAGAGCTCCTGGAGCAGAAAGGGTTAAGGGTCTTGTTCAAGGGCCCACAGTGGCGAGAACCGGGGCTTGAACTCCCAACCTTCTGATCAGTAACCCAGAGCCTTTTAGAACAGGGGCTTGAACTCCGGACCTTCTGATCAGTAACCCAGAGCCTTTTAGAACAGGGGCTTGAACTCCGGACCTTCTGATCAGTAACCCAGAGCCTTTTAGAACAGGGGCTTGAACTCCGGACCTTCTGATCAGTAACCCAGAGCCTTTTAGAACAGGGGCTTGAACTCCGGACCTTCTGATCAGTAACCCAGAGCCTGCTAGAATAGGGGCTTGAACCCCCGACCTTCCAATCAGTGACCCAGAGCCTTTTAGAACAGGGGCTTGTACTCCCGACCTTTTGATCAGTAACCCAGAGCCTTTTGGAACAGGGGCTTGAACTCTGGACCTTCTGATCAGTAACCCAGAGCCTTTTAGAACAGGGGCTTGTACTCCTGACCTTTTGATCAGTAACCCAGAGCCTTTTAGAACAGGGGCTTGAACTGCGGACCTTCTGATCAATCCCCCAGAGCCTGGCAGTGCTGGGGCTTGAACCCCCGACCTTACAATCAGTGACCCAGAGCCTTAACCACTAAGCCACCACTGCCCCCCTACTGGAAATGTGCTGGAAATCTGCTGGAAATCGTAGACCATCCAGGTACCTTTCAGAACCTTTCAACACGCTACGATTCGGGACACACTAATTCTAATCCCAGACACTATTTAGGACCGATAGTAGGTGGATCGGGACGCAGCAGTAGAGTCTCTACAGACGTTAGGCTTCCTTAGAAACGTTAGTGCGTTTTATCAGTTCAATATAAATGTTAAATATTAAACATTCATGAGTTTGTAAATATCAACAAATACCATCCAGATAAAACGCTCAATAAGCTGATTTTTTTTTTTTTATTTCTCCTCCAACTTGAACCGCCCACAAGAATCAGACATCTCCAGATACAGAGCTGTCAATCAAGCATAAATCTTCAACATCTTTAATCTGTCTGTATTCAGTCCAGATCAGAGCTCTGCTTTACACCACCGACTGCGCGTCCTCGCTTCCTCCATCACACCAGCATTTCCCGATTGTACTTTGTCTTCAAGAACTTCGATTTCTATTTTCCATCTCCGGAGCCGCTAATTAAAGCGCCATCTGTTTGTTAGTGACAAGACAAGCTCACGCAGAATGTAATGCAGCGTCCGATCGTCCTTGCCTTATTTAGATCTACGTCGTGCGGTGTTACAAATTAGCTAGCGATGGATGACTCAGCAGTAAAGATAAAGGTGCGAAAACTAGCATGGTATTATGCTAAACGTCAAGCATCACCGGAGCACGTTAGTACAGTGTGCATTGCTTGTACTGTAGCTTTATGTATTTATTTATTTATTTATTTTTGCCGTGCTGTTTTTTTCTTTTTCTTTCTTTCTTCTCCTCATCCCTTCCCAGCAGACATACAAGCTCTAAACGCGACAATATTTGAGCAGCTGAAATAAGAATGGCTTCCCTGCCGAGCCTATTAAACTTCAAATGTCAGGTTTAGTGATGTTGCTGTTAGAGAAATGTGTGTGGGAACATGCACAAAATAAAAAAAAAAAAACACACACACACACACACGACGAAAAAAACAAAAAACAAACAAGTTTGTAGAATTGCTTCCGTAACGCACATGCATTTTTCACTTTTATTTGGTTTAGCACTGACGCTGAAGTACCACTAAGCCATCGTAAGGAAGTCTAAGGAAAGATATAGGGTTGTTAATAATACTGCCGTGGCTTGGTATAGCATAATATAGAATTCTGAAATAGACCATTAGCTCTCTATTGCATGAATTATTACATTTACATCAAACAAATGTTTTTTTTTATAGATTTGTATTACATGAATTAGTTCATATGGTGAGAATGTGCCGCGGTGGAACGCATCACACAGTCAAGAATAACACAAAATGTAGGAGATTACAATTCCTATTACTGCAGAGGGGTTTGTTTTGTTTTGTTTTGCCACCTAGTAAGCATGTAATAAAAGTTATATCTTCTCGAAAGGATCTAGAAGATCCAAACGTGTTTTGGGTGAAGTATCTTTTTCTCTTGAAATTCCTCATTCTTTCTCTTGAAGCATAATATTGAAAAAAAAAAAAAAAAATCATCATGCGCAAAATGACTGAAATTACGACGCTTACTTCGAATGTGAAAAAGTGTAAACATACTCTTAGAGAAGTTTGTTTCGATTCACGCACACGCACATACTACAGTTGCATTATCGTGTGTTGTTGCCGTATGGCAACGTTGACATTTTACCATTTAACAGGATGCTCAAAATTTACAAACGTGTTTAAATGACAAAAACAAAAATAAATGGTAACTTCTCTCAGGTAGTGTTTAAGTCCATCCATCCATCCATCCATCCATCCATCCATCTATCTTCTACCGCTTACTCCTTTTCAGGGTCATGGGGAACCTGGAGCCTATCCCAGGGAGCATCGTGTACAAGGCGGGGTACACCCTGGACAGGGTGCCAGTCCATCGCAGGGCACAATCACACACACACTCACACACACCCGTTCATACACTACGGACACTTTAGACACGCCAATCTGCCTACCATGCATATAAAACGACTGATTCCTCCTCAAAACACTGGGACTAACTGCATTTTGACGGACATCTTAAACGCTTCTAAAGTAAATGACATGTATATTATTTTCCTTTCTCTTTATCTGGTCTAAGAATCTGCTTCTTCACCACGCCTCCGTCTTCAGACGTTGCGTAAAGCCACTTACCGTGGCGCCGCTCTGACATTTGGTAATGGTATTGATATTTCCGCGTAGGTGACTCGCAGTGAACCTGTGTTTAATTCATGTCCTCTCTAATGTAAATGATCGTTACAATTGGATTCAATTTGCATTCGGCTTCCAGGCAGCTCCGAATTAGCTTTTTTTCTTTCTTTCTTTCTTTCTTTTGCCTGCCGCAGTTCTGTGTTTAGCATGCCTGTATGCTAATTTTATTTAAGTACAATCCATTTCATCCTCCAGTGAACACACAGGACAGCTTGCAGTCTTACACACTGGATTGCATTTTGACTCATACACACCGTGTCACTTATGGTAGCGGCGAGATTTATATGGAAAGCTCGCGTTTAAAAATAAAAGCGCACGCGCTCTTTTATATACAGTATTTACCGTATTTTCCAGACTATACCATGTTGATTTGCGTCCTAGCGTATTCCGTGCTTCACTCCGAAATTATAATGTTGTGATGTTTGCATTAGCCAAATGGTTACACATCGAATCTTTAAGTGTTTTACGGTAGACCTTATACTAGAAAAGTTACGGTATTTTGCTGCATTTCCATATTGTATTTCCATACTGTTAGCTCAAACGTCCTATAGACAAGCTACTGAGGTGTCATTGTTAAAGTATTTAGGCGAAGCCGCTAACATTTTTGTGTCCGGAAATGACGTTAACTTACGATATATCACAGATACGCTCACACTCCCTCATCGCTACATCCTTGAAAATGTCTTGTCTGACCCAAGTGTCTCTAGACGGTAAAAGTGCATGAGCAGCAATATCGTTTTAGGTTGGTGGATAAAGAAAGAGCGTCGGCTGCTGCCGCAGGCACTCCGAGCTCCGATCGCGGCGTGTAATTACCTCGCTGATGTTCTGTTGCTGCGGAAACAATGGAGGTGTAATTAAGAGTCCTGCTATCAGAAGGATCTGAAAGAACGACAGAAAGAGAGACTGACTTTAGATGCATAATCCTCTCATTTATATTCAGTGTTAAATATATGATGGATAGATAGATGGATGGATGGATGGATGGATGGATAGATAGATAGAAGCCAATTACATCTATTCTTAGTTATTTATTTCATCTTGCATCACGTGCCACAGAAGCGATCTCGCCGAAACGATGAAGAAATGTCCAAAATGTCAGGAAAATTCTGAATTTTATTTAAGGAGTGGAATTTGTCTGCATTTAAACGAGTGAAGGCGAAACGCGAGGGCGGTCTAAGGGCAGATGTGGCAAAGGCTGAAATTGTCAAGTGATCTTGACCTTTTTTTTTTTCGGTGCATTCAAAATCAAGCTAATTAGGCAGGCTCTTTAGAGAAGACGGGGTTATTCTGTGTTTGTGTGTGTGAGAGAGAGAGAGTGTGTACAATTCACAATGGCCCATAATTGCTTTGGCAACGTTCCGTTTAAAGTGCAATGTCAATAAAGCACGTTAAGCTGAAAATACTGAAACTGACGGAAGGAGAGAGAGACCGAGGCGTAAACGTACAGAGAAAGAGATGGAGAGAGTGAGGGGGAGAGAGAGAGACAGAGGTGTAATCATACAGAGAAAGAGATGGAGAGAGAGAGACAGAGGCGTAAACGTACAGAGAAAGAGATGAGAGAGGGAGAGAGGTGTAAACTTAATTATAATGAGTCTTTATTGGTCACATATACAGTAGAGCACAGTGAAATTGTTTTCTTCGCATTCCCCAGCCTGTCATGAAACATACAAAGAAAGAGATGTGAGAGAGAGAGGGAGAGAGAGAGACAGAGGCGTAAACATACAGAGAAAGAGATATGAGAGAGAGATAGAGAGAGAAAGAGAGAGAGAGACGGGGGTGCAAACATGCAGAGAAAGAGATATGAGAGAGAGAGAGACGGGGGTGTAAACATGCAGAGAAAGAGATATGAGAGAGAGATAGAGAGAGAGAGAGAGAGAGAGAGAGACAGGGGTGTAAACATGCAGAGAAAGAGAAGAGAGAGAGATGGAGAGAGACAGAGGTGTAAACATACAGAGAAAAAGAAGAGAGAGATGGAGAGAGACAGAGGTGTAAACATACAGAGAAAGAGGAGAGAGAGATGGAGAGAGACAGAGGTGTAAACATACAGAGAAAGAGATGGAGAGAGAGACAGAGGTGTAAACATACAGAGAAAGAGAAGAGAGAGAGATGGAGAGAGAGAGAGGTGTAAACATACAGAGAAAGAGATGGAGAGAGAGACAGAGGTGTAAACATACAGAGAAAGAGATGGAGAGAGAGACAGAGGTGTAAACATACAGAGAAAGAGAAGAGAGAGAGATGGAGAGAGACAGAGGTGTAAACATACAGAGAAAAAGAAGAGAGAGAGATGGAGAGAGACAGAGGTGTAAACATACAGAGAAAGAGATGGAGAGAGACAGAGGTGTAAACATACAGAGAAAGAGGAGAGAGAGATGGAGAGAGACAGAGGTGTAAACATACAGAGAAAGAGAAGAGAGAGAGATGGAGAGAGACAGAGGTGTAAACATACAGAGAAAGAGGAGAGAGAGATGGAGAGAGACAGAGGTGTAAACATACAGAGAAAGAGGAGAGAGAGATGGAGAGAGACAGAGGTGTAAACATACAGAGACAGAGAAGAGAGAGAGATGGAGAGAGACAGAGGTGTAAACATACAGAGAAAAAGAAGAGAGAGAGATGGAGAGAGAGAGAGGTGTAAACATACAGAGAAAGAGGAGAGAGAGAGACAGAGGTGTAAACATACAGAGAAAAAGAAGAGAGAGAGATGGAGAGAGAGAGATGTGTAAACATACAGAGAAAGAGATGGAGAGAGAGACAGAGGTGTAAACATAAAGAGAAAGAGAAGAGAGAGAGATGGAGAGAGACAGAGGTGTAAACATACAGAGAAAAAGAAGAGAGAGAGATGGAGAGAGACAGAGGTGTAAACATACAGAGAAAAAGAAGAGAGAGATGGAGAGAGAGAGATGTGTAAACATACAGAGAAAGAGATGGAGAGAGAGACAGAGGTGTAAACATAAAGAGAGAGAAGAGAGAGAGATGGAGAGAGACAGAGGTGTAAACATACAGAGAAAAAGAAGAGAGAGAGATGGAGAGAGACAGAGGTGTAAACATACAGAGAAAAAGAAGAGAGAGAGATGGAGAGAGAGAGATGTGTAAACATACAGAGAAAGAGATGGAGAGAGAGACAGAGGTGTAAACATAAAGAGAAAGAGAAGAGAGAGAGATGGAGAGAGACAGAGGTGTAAACATACAGAGAAAAAGAAGAGAGAGAGATGGAGAGAGACAGAGGTGTAAACATACAGAGAAAAAGAAGAGAGAGAGATGGAGAGAGACAGAGGTGTAAACATACAGAGAAAGAGAAGAGAGAGAGAGAGAGAGAGAGAGAATATTATACCGAAAGAAAAGATGGCAGATTCACACAGTCCCTCACGCCTGCGAGACCAGCACTGTGCCAGATGTTTAGAGTCTGGCCAGCTTACCGTTGGCACACACACGTAACACACACACACACACACACACACACACACACACACACACATGCTTGGCGTAGCACTGTAGCATATGGTAAAGCGGATCGTGGCCAGTGTGCCAGCGATGGCGTAGGCGGTTGTTTAATGATGACTTTTGCGTCTCCTGTATGTAAAGCCGTTATTAGAGTCAACACTGTAACACATCATTATAAAATAGCGTGTGGGTGGGCCTTCAACACGTCTCCAACTTGTGCTCGGTTCTAACGTACAACATTCAGTCGGAGGTCCAAATCGAGTCCTCCAGACGAGGGACAAATGAAAGGAAAAACCCAACCTACGCTATACACACCGCCCGTTTGCAACTTTACAACCCTCGTAAGCGCCTGTCATTCTCCTTAATCTCTTCTTAATCTCTTATAGGAGCTTCTCGAGGGAGGCATTAACATCTCTATGCAAATGAACGAAGTCCACTCCGCACGCCTGCTCATGAATATTCACGCAGGATCGTCCATGTAGCTAATTAACTCTGTGTAGAACAGAGAGATCGCACGAGTCGGAGTCATTTGGGGTAATCGAGTCCTTCGGCTACTGTAAGCGTTTAAACCCACATGCTTTCTTCTCCTTAACAGCGTCGGAGAGGAAGAAGGACGGATAAAGAAAGACGTTTTCCTCCTCTAGCGGCAATGATTTCACACTTGCTGATCTGCTGCCTCTCATTATGCGGTGCGATTTAATTGGCCGAGCTTTACGGACCAATCGAGCATGAGCGTTTGGGAACGGAGAGGCTGCGGTTTTTCCGTTCGGTCCCGTTGGGGAGTCCCAACAGCGATCCGTTTAGCACCCGTAAATGAGAAAGACAGATCGGATTGGGGGTGAGGGCATGTAGCTTTTGGAGCTGGAGTACTTTCAGTACTGTCAGTAAAGCTGTCCCGGACTGTAACGAGAGACACGGTTAGAGACACTGAGGCGTTCTCCTATCCAGCCCATCGCACTACACTCCACATACCAACTCCTACCGACTCCCCGAGCCGTGTTTGACATTTCACCGTCCATAGAGACCCAGTGGCCATCATTCTGACACCAGGCTTCCTTCATGTAGATAGAGAGATGGACAGAGAAAGAGAGAAGGATAGAGAGAGAGAGAGAGAGAGATCCAACAGCTGATTTTGATTGGATTAGGTTTACGGTCATTAATGGAGTGTTAATTAATTGAACATGAATGCTGACCTTTGGCATGATGTTTATAAGGAACATCTCAGGAGGTCACAGAAGAGGCTGGATCCGATCCCAGGGAAGACACGGTGGGGGACACACTGGACGGGGGTGCCAAGTCTTCACGAGGCACAATCACACACCCATATGGACAATTCGGACACGCCAATCAGCCTACAAGACATGTCTTTGGACTGGGCAAGGAAACCGGAGAACCCGGAGGAAGCCCCCGAAGCACAGGAAGAACATTTATCATTTGATTAAATGAAATGGAGACAAACCAACAAGATCAACAAGGTGTGTGTGTGTGTGTGTGTGTGTGTGTGTGTGTGTGTGTTGGGAATAACGCCATCTTACATGCCCACTTCCTCTCTCGCCATCTGCCAAACACTTCCCTTGCACCAAGCAAGTGTGTGTGTGTGTTGTGTGTGTGTGTGTGTGTGTGTGTGTGTGTGTGCGTGCATATGTGTGCTCATGTGTGTGCGTGTGTGTGTGTGTGTGTGTGTTGTGTGGGCGCACACCTTTACCTGCATGTACCATCGCTCTTCTGGCTCCCTGCACTTTCTCCTGCCGGCTGATGGAAGATCTGACTCGGGTGAGAGAGGGAAAAGCGGGAGAGATAAAAGAATAGAGGGAATTGATGATGGATGGAGGAATGCAATCTAGTGCTGGTGATGATGTGAAGACACTGTAATGGCGGAGAGAGAAAGAGGGAGTGAGAAAGGGGAGGACAGAAAACTCCCACTCGATGCTGCTATGATAAATGGCAGGAGTCTCCCAGTGAGGACTGTAGGCTACAAAGAAAAACAGACAGAGCGAGAGGAGAGGAAGAAAATAAGGAGAGGAATGAAATGGAAGCCGATTCTTCATCATGCCTCGCTCTGTCTCAGCCTCTCTCTCTCTCTCTCTCTCTCTCACTCTCTCTCTCTCTCTCTACTCGGTTTCTGTTCTTTTCCCCTCCGGATAAGAAGAGTTTGTCACGGATTTCGACGAAGCCTGAATGATTAATACAATGCGTTCGGATGAAAACATGGTGAACACACGACGCTCTCACCACTTATGTTGTTATAGTCATTTGGATAATATTTATTAAGGCAGGCTAGCACCCAGGCAGGCTAGCACCCAGGCTAACACCCAGGCAGATTATAACCCAGACAGGCTAACACCCAGGCTAACACCCAGGCAGATTATAACCCAGACAGGCTAACACCCAGGCTAACACCCAGGCAGATTATAACCCAGGCAGGCTAACACCCAGACTAGCACCCAGGCTAACACCCAGGCAGACTAAAACCCAGACAGGCTAACACCGACTAGCACTCAGGCAGGCTAGCGCCCGGGCTAACACCCAGGCGAACTAAAACCCAGACAGGCTAACACCCAGACTAGCACCCAGGCAGGCTAGCACCCAGGCTAACACCCAGGCAGACTAAAACCCAGACAGGCTAACACCCAGACTAGCACCCAGGCAGGCTAACACCCAGACAGGCTAACACCCAGACTAGCACCCAGGCAGGCTAGCACCCAGGCTAACACCCAGGCAGACTAAAACCCAGACAGGCTAACACCCAGACTAACACCCAGGCAGGCTAGCACCCAGGCTAACACCCAGGCAGAGTAAAACCCAGACAGGCGCTAACACCGACTGCCGCAGCCGCCCGGGCTAACACCCAGGCGGACTAAAACCCAGACAGGCTAACACCCAGACTAGCACCCAGGCAGGCTAGCACCCAGGCTAACACCCAGGCAGACTAAAACCCAGACAGGCTAACACCCAGACTAGCACCCAGGCAGGCTAGCACCCAGGCTAACACCCAGGCAGACTAAAACCCAGACAGGCTAACACCCAGACTAGCACCCAGGCAGGCTAGCACCCGGGCTAACACCCAGGCAGACTAAAACCCAGACAGGCTAACACCCAGGCTAGCGCCCAGGCAGGCTAACACCCAGACTAGCACCAGGCTAACACCCAGGCAGACTAAAACCCAGACAGGCTAACACCGACTAGCACTCAGGCAGGCTAGCGCCCAGGCAAGCTAGCACCCAGGCTAACACCCAGGCGAACTAAAACCCAGACAGGCTAACACCCAGACTAGACCCCCGCAGGCTAGCACCCAGGCTAACACCCAGGCAGACTAAAACCCAGACAGGCTAACACCCAGGCTAGCGCCCAGGCAGGCTAACACCCAGACTAGCACCAGGCTAACACCCAGGCAGACTAAAACCCAGACAGGCTAACACCGACTAGCACTCAGGCAGGCTAGCGCCCAGGCAAGCTAGCACCCAGGCTAACACCCAGGTGAACTAAAACCCAGACAGGCTAACACCCAGACTAGCACCCAGGCAGGCTAGCACCCAGGCTAACACCCAGGCAGACTAAAACCCAGACAGGCTAACACCCAGGCTAGCACCAGGCTAACACCCAGGCAGACTAAAACCCAGACAGGCTAACACCGACTAGCACTCAGGCAGGCTAGCGCCCAGGCTAACACCCAGACTAGCACCAGGCTAACACCCAGGCAGACTAAAACCCAGACAGGCTAACACCGACTAGCACTCAGGCAGGCTAGTGCCCAGGCTAACACCCAGACTAGCACCAGGCTAACACCCAGGCAGACTAAAACCCAGACAGGCTAACACCGACTAGCACTCAGGCAGGCTAGCGCCCAGGCAAGCTAGCACCCAGGCTAACACCCAGGCGAACTAAAACCCAGACAGGCTAACACCCAGACTAGCACCCAGGCAGGCTAGCACCCAGGCTAACACCCAGGCAGACTAAAACCCAGACAGGCTAACACCCAGGCTAGCGCCCAGGCAGGCTAACACCCAGGCAGGCTAGCACCCAGGCAGACTAACACCCAGACAAACACCCAGACAGGCTAAAACCCAGACAGGCTAACACCCAGGCTAGCACCCAGGCTACCTAGGATATAGAATCGGGGAATACACAGTATGGGCGAGTGAAAGTGTACCCACGGTGAAAACAATACGGAGCCATCAGGAATATCAAGATTTTCCTCAGAAGTGGTGGTCAATGACTCAAGAGAAGGCTTTGTGTGAGTTAAGTGACAGTGTAACTGCACTTAGCATTGACCGCTAACCAATTTGAGAAATGTCAGCCAAAGGGAGAAGAAGAGAAAAAGAAAAGCGTTTGAGCAAAAGGCAGCCTGTGGAGAAAGTGCTTATTTTTAGCTAGACGGATGGATATGAAGACATATTAAGTGGTGCACACACACACACACACACACACACACACACACACAGGTGCATAAACACACAGTTATGATCTCATCAGAGGCAGCCTGCTCTCAGCTCAGTTACTGCTTTCCATTCGCAGTTAATTACAGTCAGCATTAATGAGGAGGAGACTAATAAAGGACAGTCTTAACGAGCCGAGGACCCTCCGGTGTTCCAGGGTCTCTCCACGTGCTGGAAGAACCTCTCGGTCCTGCATTCTGTCGCTTCATTAAAGTCCGGGATCTACTTTTGGAGCACGTACGTTTGTCTCACGCTACAATATTACGTGCGAGTTTCACGTACTCTACCTGACATGGCCGCCTCGCCTCGCCTCGTACGCCCTACGCAGTGCACTACGTGTCGCTCGCTCTTCGTCTGACAGTCCGGCCACCGCGCAAACAAAATGGCGGATGAACAGACCCGAATGAAACGTGGAAAGAATCTCTTCAAGTCTTACTGCTCAGAGGTTAGGAAGATGTCGCGGGTTAGTGTCTGTAACGAATGGCGACGTTTACGCCCCTTTCTCAGAGCTGTGTTCGTAGTGAGCGTGTCGGCTCGGAGAATGGGAACGCTTTGGCTATTCGAGGCCGACACACACACACACACACACACACACACACACAGAGAGGGAGAGAGAGACGCTGGTGTGGAATATTCATGAAGTTGTGAACCCGCTGAAACAGAGTGGATGTTACAGATCGGTGTTTAACCTCCTGACCCGCCTTTTACTCAGGATGACAGCCAGACGGCCAACAACGACATAAAGCATCCTAACACACGTACACACACACACACACACACACACACACACACACGTGCAAACACCCCCCCTCTCTCTCTCGCTCGCAAACCCACCGTTTGACAGTTTAATTCTCATCCTTGCCGAAGCTTCTCCGTTCATCTCCTCATCCGTCTCTCTCTCTCTCTCTCTCTCTCTCTCTGTCTTCATGTTTAACGACGGCGCACTGATCTTTGCCAAGAGTGTAATATAAGCGTGATTACCATACACTCGGTGTATATCATATTAACATTCCTCACGATGGACGAGGATTTCAACCCCGAATCCGCCTCACGCTCAGTTAACACTCCTAATGAAATGAAAGAACATACTAATAATAAAAATAATAATAATAATCCATCCATTCGTCCATTTTCAGTAACGCGTATCTCACACAGGGGCGCGGGGAGTCTAGAGCCTATCACAGGGAACTAGGGGCACAAGGCAGGGGACACTCTGGACAGGGTGCCAACCGATTGCAGGACAGAATCACACACACACACACACACACACACACACACACACACACACACAGAGTGTCCTGTTCGTTCTGTCCTCTTTATTCTCGCTTGTTTGGAGACAATCAGCTCCCTGCACTCACTTGATCAAATGCAGACTGTACACAGACACAGTGTGTGTGTGTGTGTGTGTGTGTGTGTGTGTGTGCATGCATGCACTGTTTCACATTTTGGGTGTTTATTTTAGGTGTTTATTTCACTTTACACCGACAATCACACAGCTGTTGCTCTCTCTCTCTCTCTCTGTCTCTCTCTCTGTCTCTCTCTTTGTCTCTCTCTCTGTCTCTCTCTCTCTCTCTGTTCTTCTTAATGAAGTAAATATTTGCTGGGCAAAAGTGCTTGTTTGCATTTAGTAACCATGAGCACCCTTTAACACAGAAATACACGTGCACACACGCTCACACACACACACACACACACACACACACACACACACACATATACATACATACAGAGAGAGAGAGAGAGAGAGAGAGAGAGAGAGAAAGTGACAGCTAAGTCAGTAAAGTAAATAAACACAACCAGTGCAGAAAATCCTACTGACCGAGTACTGCCACTTACAGGAGGTGTGGCCTGTGTGTCTCATTCCTAGTAAAGGTACAGTAGTGTATGTGTGTGTGTGTGTGTGAGAGAGACAGTACATTGAACATGTGCATATACAGACAGACATAAACACACAGTGTGTGAAGTGTTTTGTTTGGTGATGGATCCAGTTTTGGCATGAAATGTTTGTGTACTTCTTACAGAGGTGCGTATTTGAAGCAGTTTGAAGTGTCACATTACACAGAAAAATACCCCCCCACACACACCACCACCACCCCCACACACCCCCCCCCCACACACACACAACACACAAACAACAACTTTCTCTCCCTCCATTAAATTAATGTTCTGGAAAAGGTCACTCTCTCACACACCACTACCTTCACAACACGCCCTGGACTTTGCTGGTGTGTGTGTGTGTGTGTGTGTGTTGTGTGTGTGCGTGAGAGAGAGAGAGAGAGAGCGCTCTCCAAAATGCAGTGGGAAAACAAGCCAAAATGAGGTGATGCTCTTGACACAAGTGTGGGATTGGAGTATGTGTTTGTGAGCAAGCGAGTGAGAGAGGGAAGCAGGACTGTTATAAATGTGTTATTACGCTATAGGTGTGATATATATGTGTGATGACTTATAGCTGTGATATGACTCTATAGGTGTGTTATGACACTATACAGTGTAATATGACTCTATAGGTGTGTTATGACTCTATAGGTGTGTTATGACTCTATACAGTGTGATATGACTCTATAGGTGTGTTATGACTCTATAGGTGTGTTATGACTCTATAGGTGTGTTATGACTCTATATAGTGTAATATGACTCTATAGGTGTGTTATGACACTATACAGTGTAATATGACTCTATAGGTGTGTTATGACTCTATAGGTGTGTTATGACTCTATAGGTGTGTTATGACTCTATAGGTGTGATATGACTCTATAGGTGTGTTATGACTCTATAGGTGTGTTATGACTCTATACAGTGTGATATGACTCTATAGGTGTGATATGACTATAGGTGTGATATGACTCTATAGGTGTGATAAAGACTCTATAGGTGTGTTATGACTCTATAGGTGTGATATGACTCTATAGGTGTGATATGACTCTATAGGTGTGTTATGACTCTATAGGTGTGTTATGACTCTATACAGTGTGATATGAATCTATAGGTGCGTTATGACTCTATAGGTGTGTTATGACTCTATACAGTGTGATATGACTCTATAGGTGTGATATGACTATAGGTGTGATATGACTCTATAGGTGTGATATGACTCTATATGTGTGTTATGACTCTATAGGTGTGATATGACTATAGGTGTGATATGACTATAGGTGTGTTATGACTCTATACAGTGTGTTATGACTCTATAGTTGTGTTATGACTCTATACAGTGTGAAATCACTCTATAGGTGTGATATGACTCTATAGGTGTGTTATGACTCTATAGGTGTGATATGACTCTATAGGTGTGTTATGACTCTATATATAGTGTGATATGACTCTATATGTGTGTTATGACTCTAAAGGTGTGATATGACTCTATAGGTGTGTTATGACTCTATGCAGTGTGTTATGACTCTATAGGTGTGGTATGACTCTATAGGTGTGATATGACTCTATAGGTGTGATATGACTCTATAGGTGTGTTATGACTATAGGTGTGATATGACTCTATAGGTGTGATATGACTCTATAGGTGTGTTATGACTCTATAGGTGTGATATGACTCTATAGGTGTGTTATGACTCTATAGGTGTGATATGACTCTATAGGTGTGATATGACTCTATAGGTGTGTTATGACTCTATAGTTGTGTTATGACTCTATAGGTGTGATATGACTCTATAGGTGTGATATGACTCTATAGGTGTGTTATGACTCTATAGGTGTGATATGACTCTATAGGTGTGATATGACTCTAGGTGTGTTATGACTCTATAGGTGTGTTATGACTCTATAGGTGTGATATGACTCTATAGGTGTGTTATGACTCTATAGGTGTGTTATGACTATAGGTGTGATATGACTAAAGGTGTGTTATGACTGTATAGGTGTGATATGACTCTATAGGTGTGATATGACTATAGGTGTGTTATGACTCTATAGGTGTGATATGACTCTATAGGTGTGTTATGACTCTATAGGTGTGATATGACTATAGGTGTGTTATGACTCTATAGGTGTGATATGACTTTATAGGTGTGATATGACTCTATACAGTGTGTTATGACTTTAGGTGTGATATGACTCTATAGGTGTGTTATGACTCTATACAGTGTGTTATGACTTTATGTGTGTTATGACTCTATAGGTGTGTTATGACTCTATAGGTGTGATATGACTCTATAGGTGTGATATGACTCTATAGGTGTGTTAGGACTCTATACAGTGTGTTATGACTTTGTGTGTTTTGACTCTATAGGTGTGATATGACTCTATAGGTGTGATATGACTCTATAGGTGTGTTATTACTCTATAGGTGTGTTATGACTCTATACAGTGTGTTATGACTCTATAGGTGTGATATGACTCTATACAGTGTGTTATTGAAGGTGTGTTATATATAGGTGTGCTATAGGTGTGTTACGACTCTATACAATGTGTTATAATTGTGTTATGACTCTATAGGTGTGTTATAAATGTGCTATTACTAGTGTGTAAAAGTGTAGTTATTGTTTTTGTGTTCAAGCCTTTTTTGCCAGCACACACATCTGAAAAATTGTGTGTGTGTGTGTGTGTGTGTTTATATTCAGCTGGCTCTGTGTATGCTATCAGATAATTAAAATAGTGTGAGAGAGAGAGAGAGAGAGAGAGAGAGAAGGCAGTAGAGAATGCTCCATAGTCGTGTCTTATCTCCTCCTCCTGCCTTTTTTCCTTCAGTTGAATTCAAACAAATAAACAAACAAATACACACCAGCAAACCCAGTAGTGCCGGGGTACAGTATACAGTGACAACCGATCCTAGACAGTGAAACTCACACACACACACACACACACACACACACACACACACACACCTGGCACTTTCATAACAGAGAAGGATGAACAATGAGATTGTCATACATATAAAATATATATAATATTTTAATAATTAATAATGTTAATAATGTAATAATAAGATGTCATATGTTTAATATGACAGTAAGTATCCATCAATTCTCTTCACAAAAGACACAAATTTCCGCTATACACATGTAATTAATATGACACACACCCCTAGGCACATGTGTGTATCACTTCAGTGTGAACGAGCCACAGTGCTGGTGTGTGTGTGTGTGTATATAAGATAAAGTGTGTGTGCACTGAGGTGTGCGTTGCTTGATTGTATATTCTGTTTGATGCACTGAGAGGCAGAAAGAGAGAGAGAGAGAGAGAGAGAGAGAGAGAGAGAGAGAGAGAGAAGGGCTTTTGTCTCTCCATGCAGCACTTCTAAAGAGTCGTTTGAAGCACATCAGCATCTTCTTCTCTTCCTCTTCTATTTCTTTTTTTTTTTTTCCTCACATGGCCTGTCAGGCCTCTTCCGTTAGCATGGCGACACCGGCCCCACCCTGTTTCTCTCTGTTAAACATAGACCGGAATAAGAAGAGAGGAGGGGAAAAAAATGTAGAAATGAAAATCAAAGAGAAAAATGACAAGGCGGGGAAGAGAGGAAGAAAAGAGACAAGCGGAAATGAGACACTTTAATCTAGCAGATGTTAAAAAATAAGGAAGAAAAGAGAAAAGAAGTGAAGAAAAAAAGATGGTAATGACGGGAGGGAGGGAAAAGAGGAGAGATAAATAGATGAAAGAAGTGACCGTAAGCGAGGGAAGGTGAAAAACGGAAATGTCAAGTGAGGGAAGAAAAAAAAAAAGAAGCACATGGCAGAGAAGAGCCAGGAAAAAAGGGTGGAAAGCAGATGAAGGAGAAAAGAAGAGACTTAATAAAAGAAGAAGAGACTGAAAGAGAAGTGCAGATGAGAGACTAAGAGGATAAACACATAGACTGGAAGAGAAGAGAAACGAAAAAAAAAGAAGGAATAAAACGGCCGAAAGAGGAGACCTTAAGAGAAGGAAGAGACAATTAACAGATGTTTAAATAATACAGAAGAGAGGAACCAAAGGATGAAATGATGAGACGGAAGGTGATAATGAGAGAGGGATGTGTTAACGGCAGAGAAGAGAAGAGGGTCATTGATTGGGAATGGACATGAGGTGTTCGGAATATCGATGGCGTTGAAGCTTCCTGATTTAAAGCTCGTGAGTGAAATGATGCTAATTGCGTCGTGGGCTTAATTAAGAGTCATTCAGGGCTGCGCTGCCTCTCCCAGCCTGCGCCGATTACAATGAAGCGTTTGGGTGAAGACGAGCCCGACGCCAGTCTGACGAGCCCGACGCTTTCCTGATGAATACGCAATTAGCGTTTCCTGTCGGAGGTCAGTCTTTAGCGTTAAGAGTGTTAACCGAGTGTTTGTTTCTCTCTTTATACCGTCTACATATGAGAGTCATCGACATGGAAAGTGGGCGTGGCCGGCGTGCCCCGTCAGCAGAGTCGTCTTTAAAATGCTCGTTCACAGCTCTCGTCTCGAACCGAAGCGTGTCAGGCTGCCGAGTTCCGCAGCGTTCAGATTAATTATAGTCCTCCTTTCGTCACACGGGAAGTAAGCGCTTTCATGCAGATGAAATTGGATCTGAGGGAAGAGAGGAAGAAAGAGCAGATAGAAGCTGAGTTGAGAGAAGACACTGGGCTGAATACTACAGACGCTAACCAGCTGAAGAACTTCAGACAGGATAAAATTATTAAACGTTAATTTTTTTTTTTTAAAAACGACAATGATGCATGTATACAGAACATTATGTATATAAAACGTTATTTTTTTTCCCAATGACAGTGTTTTATTCTTCTTACACCACAGTAATTTGTCAATGTTTTTGTTTCTATTAAATGTTCTAGGCAACCTCTGTGAAACAGGTCACTTACGTTATAGCGGCCATAAACACTCGTTCCGTTTCAACAGTTCTTCCCGCACCAGACTATTTTTTTTTTCCTCTGTTATTTATTGTTATTTCGTAGAAATAGAATCGATAGGAAAGATAAGCTATTATAATTAGCAGAGGAGACACCCAGTCATTGTTTTGCAAGACACAAGTAAGTCTCAGATCTTGGCATTCGGGTCCCAAGTCAAAACAGTCACGCCCCAAGTCAAAAGTCCCAAGTCAAATCCCAAGTACTTGACTTGGCACTTGACTGTCTTGACTTGGCACTTGGGACTTGACCCAAGTCAAGTCCCAAGTAAGATCCCACATCAAGTCCCAAGTAAAGACATGCAAGTCCTAAGTAAGATCCCACATCAAGTCAGAAGTAAAGACAAGAAAGTCCCAAGTAAGATCCCACATCAAGTCCCAAGTAAAGACAGGCAAGTCACAAACCAAATTCCAAATCTTGGCATTCAAGTCACAATCCAAGTCAAGTTCCAAGTCAGGACAAGCAAGATTAGTAGCAGATGACTATGAGATGTATCCATACAAATATTCTGTAAAACAAAGTCATTCTCAGACCACAGTACTCAAGCTTACCCTATAGCATGTGTCCTACATAGTGTCAGTCCTTCCATCGCAAACCTTCTTAGAGATGGAGCTCCAGCACCACTGGTCAACTTAACAGCATGAGCCTAGTTGCAATAATGAAAGCTAATTAACATTTGCTGATATCCGTTGTTACCCAGATGACGACGGGTTCCCTTCCAAGTCTGGCTCCTCTCGAGGTTTCTCCCTCATATCATCGTAGGGAGTTTTTCCTCGCTCAATAGGGATAAATTCACACACTTAAAATCGCTATCCCGTGTTTATATATTTCTGTAAAGCTGCTTTGAGACGATGTCCGTGGTTAAAAGCGGCACACAAATAAAATGGAATTGAATTGAATATAGTCGGGTAAACTGGTCTAGCATTCGACATTTAAATGTTGTACAGAAGAGCTGCACTAGGAAAATCCGGAAAATGTAATAAGACGATCTCATCTCGTCAGTGGTTGGTTTGCTTCGCTGCTCTTCAACTCATGTAAAAAATAATAATAATAATAATAATAATTATCTTAAGGTATAGAGTGAGAAAGATATTTCCAGAACAAAGGCGAAATGCAATTGTGTATACCGATCTGCTTCATACATTTAAACTTAAACCCTTTATCCACTCCGCTACTCCCGGTTCATTCCTGTGAGCATCTGTGTGGATGCATCATACAATAAAGCTATAATAAACACTGTGTACACTCGGAGTCAGGCAGCTTAAAGCGAGAACTTAATTAGAAAAACACACACTCTGAGTCAGTGAGCAGCCTTAATCACACTCAGATGTTGGAGTAAGTAGGTGGACAAGTTTAAATCTCTGCGGGGCAAAGTCACTTCCGCTAATAGGATCCAGAGATTCTTTGTACGGGCTACTGTGGAAGTGGATGGAATAGGGACTGCGTAATCTCCCATAACGCTTTGCGTCAATCTCTTGGCTACAGCGAGACGATCGAGCGAGTTCAGATACGGAGCAAGAGAGAGTAAGAGAGCGCCTGTTGACAAGTGGCTAGAAAAACCCGCTAGTAGCTATTTTTTCACGTGTGTTTTAATTATTTTGTGCTCGTCAACATCAGCGGCCTTTTTTTTTTTTCCTTCAGGATTTACACTTTTCATTCAGAGGCAGGCGCAGGCTTAGACACGGATTAACGCAGCTAGCCTGCGTATTACTGCAGGTAGATTAAAGTCAACCCAGCCAGAAGGATTACGGATTGGACGGACAACCTTCACACACACACACACACACACACAGAGAGAGAATACAGAAATGTCCTACAAGCCATAAAACACCTTCTTCTCCACATTGTTTTGTCACCGCATTAAATCTCTCTCTCTTAGCAGAAAGCGATTTCCGTCTTCTCGTCATGTCCGTAAGCTTTTAAGTAGTGATTTGCTCCTACCCACAATGCCGTAAGTGCAGATTTAACTCTGATCTTTGATCTTACCCATTCAGCTCAGGGTAGATGTTGTAAAGATTACTGTTCAACATCAAGAACGGCTCCTGCGAGGACGGAACAAATTTACACACAGAGACAAACATACTTTGAAGTACAGAGAGATACAGAGATAGAAAGGTAGTGTTGAGAGTTGAAAGTGTGTGTGTGTCTGTTGTGTGTGTGTGTGTGTGTGAGAGAGAGAGAGAGAGAATAGTTACAGCCCTGATTTATTAAGATCCCAAATAAAAGCTACTAATTATTTAATTAAAGAAGTCAATCTGAATGTAACCCTTTTCCATGATATTTAAATATTATTATTATTATTTTTTAAATGTGCAATAAATTGCACGTTTATTCAGAACAACTCATTTATTTGTTTGTTTTTGAGCTTTATTAGATAGCGTTTTGGCGTATATGTTAAAAATAAGAGCAGATAAATAACTACAAACACAATATTGCGATAAATTAATTAATTAATTAATTAATTAATTAATTAATTATCATTTTTCGAGTGTTGTTAGAGTTTTGGCATGTATGTTAAAATTAAGAAACGATAAATAACCACAAATACACAATTGCAATAAATAAATAAATTAATTATTTATTTATCATTTTTCGAGTGTTGTTAGTTAGAGTTTTGGCATGTATGTTCAAATTAAGAAACGATAAATAACCACACATACACAATTGCAATAAATGACCCGTTTACCCGGAACCGTTTTCCGTTGTGGCGCGCGAACAGTATTTCATATACGAGATTAAGCACGTGAGAGAAACGCCATCGGTAAATTCCCGCGATTCTTCACTAATCCCTGGGTTGACGCGTCGATCTAATTATAGACCCCGACTATGGGATGCCTCTGAACACACCACATACACCCTAACCTATATCCTAGCACTACACTTGAACCGTAAACACACATCTGTCCACACCAATCAAACCCTGACATGTTTCTAGCTGTCGAACGTTCCAGAAAAGAAATCTCCAAGCTAAATGCACCCATTACACGTGTATCCCAACCTTACCTTTAACGTACGAGTTAGTGTGGTTCCTTCACATCATGCTTTCTTATTGGTTTTTAAAGCAGCGAAAGCAAAAGCTCCGAGATCTGTGTGTTGAATGGCCTCTCTCAGATCTTCTCCATCGTTCCGTAACATGCAGTCTACACAGTATGTACTTATTAACCGAAGAGGTCCTGCCGTATCATTTATCTATTCACATGAAGCACCATGTGAGAAAAAAAAAATAGTATATATTTATCGTTTGAGTGTCATTACATGAGATTTTAGGAAGAAAAGAGAAGAGAACACCCTAGCATCGCACTCTATGTAATTGGGTGCTATTGTTAATGTGCGCAGTGTTTGTGTTCCTCTGATTGATGGCGCTGGTTGAAAATGGCTGCCACGGCTCTATGAAAACACCATTTTCCCGCAGTCACGCCTCAATCATCTCCAATTGTGCGATTTCTCATGGCCGACGGCGGTGCGTGCGCGACTGCAGCCGAGTCGCTCCTGAGCAAACAAACCCGCAGCATATCAATTACCCATCATCCCGTTCAGACAGCGACACGGCAGGGATGAGGAGTCAAAACACACACGCTAGCACTCACGCGCACACACACATTGTCTGAGGCAATCAGTGTGGCCTCGATTTGTGACATATTAGAGTGTGGAAACTCACCTGTCGTGTGTGGGAGTGTGTGTGTGTGTGTTTTTGTTACCTACTCGAGGCCCAAGGCCTCTTACCTCTTACCAGACCTGCCAGGTTCATTTAGTGTCTTCACACACACACATACACACAATTGAGAGCCAATTGAAAGACAGGATCAGAGCTCAGACTTTTGTCAGGAGAAAGGGAGATTAAACCGCTGTTTATATTTCTCCCGTCTACTCACGCTCCCCTTCCCTGTCTAGGTCTCTCTCCCTTTCTCTCTTCAGTCGTTCGGCATTTTTCGCATACCACTCCTGCATGTGCCCATACTTCACTTCCCTTCCTGAACGCCAGGGCCAATTTTAGTTTCAAGAGCTTAGAAAGTGCAAATGGTAAATAGCTACAGAGACACCAGTTTCCCGTGTTGATGTTCAGGCACTGAGTGTGTGTATTCATTTCCAGTGTTATGTCTGTTTAGTTGAGCCTTAAAAATGTATTTCTCTGTAGTTTTCAGTGAGCAGTAATTAAAGGGATTTATACCTTCATTCAGTTCAGGCATTAATAAGGACTTATGGTGCACTTATATAGCGCTTTTATTCAAACTGTGTCTCATTCACCCATTCACACACACTCGCACACCAATGGTAGCAGAGCTGCCATGCAAAGCGCTAACTTGCCATCGGGAGCAATTTGGGGTTCAGTGTCTTGCCCAAGGACACCTGGGCAGGGAATCGAACCGCCAACCCTACGATTAGTGAACAACCCGCTCAACCACCTGTGACACAGCCACCTTTTTTAACATCAACATCAACCACTAACATTTACCGTCAATACTAACATTTACCATGAAACACCAACGTTCACCATCAACACTGACATTTACCATGAAACACCACCGTTCACCATCAACACTAACATTTACCATGAAACACCAACGTTCACCATCAACACTGACATTTACCATGAAACACCAACGTTCACCATCAACACTAACATTTACCATGAAACACCACCGTTCACCATCAACACTAACATTTACCATGAAACACCAACGTTCACCATCAACACTGACATTTACCATGAAACACCAACGTTCACCATCAACACTGACATTTACCATGAAACACCAACGTTCACCATCAACACTAACATTTACCATGAAACACCACCGTTCACCATCAACACTGACATTTACCATGAAACACCAACGTTCACCATCAACACTGACATTTACCATGAAACACCAACGTTCACCATCAACACTAACATTTACCATGAAACACCACCGTTCACCATCAACACTAACATTTACCATGAAACACCAACGTTCACCATCAACACTGACATTTACCATGAAACACCAACGTTCACCATCAACACTGACATTTACCATGAAACACCAACGTTCACCATCAACACTGACATTTACCATGAAACACCAACGCTCACCATCAACACTGACATTTACCATGAAACACCAACGTTCACCATCAACACTGACATTTACCATGAAACACCAACGTTCACCATCAACACTGACATTTACCATGAAACACCAACGCTCACCATCAACACTGACATTTACCATGAAACACCAACGCTCACCATCAACACTGACATTTACCATGAAACACCAACGTTCACCATCAACACTGACATTTACCATGAAACACCAACGTTCACCATCAACACTGACATTTACCATGAAACACCAACGTTCACCATCAACACTGACATTTACCATGAAACACCAACGTTCACCATCAACACTGACATTTACCATGAAACACCAACGTTCACCATCAACACTGACATTTACCATGAAACACCAACGTTCACCATCAACACTGACATTTACCATGAAACACCAACGTTCACCATCAACACTGACATTTACCATGAGACACCACCATTTACTATGAAACACCACAGTAGCCATTTGTTTGCCATTTTTGTCAGATTTCACCAGCCATTTCAAATCCTTGTTCGAAAGGTCATCATGTTGATCTGATGTTAGTGTATGGGTCTCTGCTCATTCAAGTCGATAAAAGCGTGACCCTTTCGGACTGAAAAGAAATTCCCAGGAGCGTTCCAAAACGGCTGCTAAGTGGAAAAGACTTACTAGACTAGAAGGACTTTGACCAGCATTCAGAATCCATAATCCACCATCACTTCCATACTCCATGATCCACCATCAAACACCAACAAACGTCAACATTTACCATCACGCACCAGCAATCATTAACAACGACTGTTCTTCACATGGTTGCTGTTTTTATAACCTGAACTACTGATGAGTCCAAATGAATGAATGAGGAGAACCTTAGAATTCTATTTGTTTACAGCATACCAGCCCTGAACGTTGGTTTACTGGTGTGTATACAAGCTAATGTTGTGTTGGGATTACAGGGTTTAATGAATTCAGCCCTCTTATCTATTTAATCCTATTTATTCAGCTCCAAAGGCCAAATAACCGGGCACGGAACAGCGCACTTTCCTTCTTCCCGTATATTCCTGGTAGAATTTAGCTTTGGCATCAGTGAAGCATGGAGTGAACAAGAGCATCTCCAGACCCTGCAGGGAAAGAGACACGAGCAATGTGTGACCAGGAAATGACTCACTCCAACACCATGCAGGCCAAAGGCTAATAAGTCCCACTGCGCTAAACACTACAGCGAGCAGCACCGCGCTAACACTGCTCCCTGTGCGAAGAACTGCCCTTAAAATTTTAAACCATGTGATGGTCGTTGACGGATTTAATTCCAAGACTGTTTTCTCTTATATGCAGTGTTACGTACGTGTTACGAAGCATCCTGATATGCTAACTGTGGAGCGCTAACGCAACACGGTGGGATAAAGTTTGTGCTTAGCTGCTACACAGTACTTTAGCTCACTCGTAAATGTTAATAAAGGAAGGTGTTGTCTAATATGTTCGCTAATAAGCTAGAGTAGTATTCTTGCACGAAATTCATTATTTTAGTCGTCATTTTAGTCATCACGAGTAGTGATGCTAGCTGCTGGGTGTTTATGCGATCAGGCTGGTGTGTCAGTGTGAACACATGGACTGCAAGGCTAACTTTTAACAAAGACAAGCTAATCAACTTAGGCATGTATGCTGACCTACTTCCTCTTTTGACACATCACAAATCAACCTAGTGAGCGTTTGTAAACAAATGTAACCGGACGGTATTTTAGTTAACCAACTTAACGAAGTCTTTTAAACCTTGTAGTCCTTATTCTCACATATACATACATCCGCCCTGCTGTTGCTCTAATAACAGTAAAGAGGTCAAAATATTCCTGAAATTTTCAGGATTCAGGAACGATAACACGAAAAGCCTTTTTTTTTTATGTTGCGTCATTTTCTCCAACCTGGCAACCACCGATCTATACCTTAATGATAATCTCTCTGTTGTTGTTTTTTTGTTTTCTCTCTCTCTCTCTCTCTCTCTCTCTCTCTCTCTCTCTCTCTTCTTTTTCTTCCTTTGTCTTTCCCAGCACCACCAAAGTTTTTAAGGACCCCCAGCGACCAAACGGGAGTGCAAGGCGGCGTCGCTTCCTTCGTTTGCCAGGCCACGGGTGACCCGCGACCCAAAATAGTTTGGAACAAGAAGGGGAAGAGAGTGAGCAACCAGAGATTTGAGGTACGAGAGATTTTAGATTTGTTCAGATGTAAAAGGCTCGACCAACGGAGAAAAAAAAAATTAAAAATGTGTCAGGCCGTACCACGCTAGCTCTAATTCTCATGTTAACACCTTGAAATTTTTTTACGTTAACACAATGAAAAATAAAAAATATATCACATGTGGCTGGTAGTACGTAAATGTAAAAGGTGCACAGATTGCTGGAAAATATTTACACTTCCAAAGCCTTGACCTTGATGTTTAACCCTCGTGGTTTTGCATTTTGGCTGCGAACTGCAAACGGTTCATTGGTTCCCGCTTCCTCATTGCTTTTCAGATGCATTTCTTTTGCTCGGCAGTATGCGCCTTGGCTCTCTTATTTGGCTGGAGCATTTTGATTTATTTCTTTTAATCTGCGCTTCTGCTATCCGTGATAAAGCAACCCATCACATGAGGACACTGATAAGATTCCCATTAATCCGCGTGTGTGTGTGTGTCACTGCGGCATTTTCACTGTCACCGTTCTGCTAGCGACGGTTTGCAGCGTATATTATCGTTTAAGGGGACGTCCCAGGTCGGTTGCTGCTGTCTAACACTAACAAAAATCTAATCTTATCAGAGTTCATTGGACTGCCACGGGTGTATGCTCTGCATGCTAACACGCCGGATAAATAGACTAACAGCATCACGATCCCGAATCCTCGTGCTATCACCCACTTTACCGTCTTCTGGAAAGTCATTTCCTTTCCGAAGCCCAACGACTTCCTGTCTGCGCCCTTCTTTTTTTTTTTTGAGAACGCGAGGAATGCCGCTATTCAAATCGGCTTAGCCGGGGACGCGTTATCGTTCAGGCCGTGCGTGACGGTTACTGTGTGTGAAAGTGTGACTTGCAATACACGCTTTTTTTAAAATGTGCTTTACACCATAAAAGTGAATCCAGGGTTGTTTCCCGTCTTTCATCTCCACATGCAGATCAATACAGCCGTGCTACAGACATCGCCGTCGTGCTACATTAGCGCTGCGTTTTGTCTTTCATATCAGCGTCCTGTTAAAATAATACCAAATCTCCCATGTCAGCGATTCAGCTTACTCTTTTTATGATGTTATTGTCTTAACATGAAATGCAATGAGCTCCATCTCCATAAATGTCGCAAAAACAATAAGTGTAACAAATTTCCCGTTTTTATTTATTTTTTTATTTTTTTTATAATATACAGTGGCAAAGCAGGTTGTTGCATTGAAACCTATTTTGATGAAGGAAACCAAAAGAAAAGCAAAGACTCTTTTTTTTTCCCCCCGAGCATTTGACCGTGTGTTTATATGAAATTATAAACCATCAGCTGCAAACGAGAAGAAATCCCCCATGATATTAACCTGTTCTGCACCTCGTACCTACAGGTGATAGAGTTCGACGATGGCTCCGGCTCCGTCCTGAGAATCCAGCCCTTGCGCACTCCACGGGATGAAGCCATTTACGAATGCATGGCCTCCAACAGCGTCGGAGAGATTAGCGCCACCACACGTCTCACTGTCTTACGTGGTAGGTCTTGCGCAACCGAAACGTTTAAAAGAACGCAAACGGTTTACTTTTCTCCTTCCGTCCCACCAGAACGAGCAGGTAAGACGACTGTCTCTGCTTTGTTGTTGTTGTTGTTATTTGTCTTAATCCGGGCGATGTTCTGCTTACGTGGTCTTCGCCAGCTGATGATAGGTAGATTCCTGATTGTAAAACAGAAGGGATTTATACGTTCGATATCATGTCTGTATTTATTATTTTAAAAAATGTCGAGTTTGGAGGCAGAAATCGTTCGTCTTGATGTTATTTTGCATAGAAGAATAGTTACTTTGCTTTCTTGCATCTGTGAGCAGGCGGAAAAAAATGGTGCGACCACAGATTTTCCGCAGATTTGGGCCAAGACGTATCACATTTACCAGCTAAAAGGTCGCATTTACCATCAAACATCACTCAAAAAAAAAGCACAAAAAACGTTTAAAATCAAGCATTTTTGCCCAAAAGAATCACAAAAAAACTCTCCTGGAAGCCTGTATGGACTGCGTACTTATCAAGAACCCCCCGACCCTCCCTGCACTAGTGGGACTTAGCGTTGTTATAGTAACCACTATTGGACAAACAAAATGAGCGTGTGTTTTTAACTCCAGAATTGTAATTTTCTGGAAAACATGCAACATTTAGACTCTCGACTCTTGCCAATTTATCAACTTGAGCTATATTTCGAGCCTCAGACTCAAGGCTTTAGTGGACGGTTTGTGATTAGTATTTATTCGTATGTACTCGTTATTAGCAGAAAAGTTATTTTTTTTCTCTCTTCTCGCTGCTATGTTTTGGATCAGTAATCGAATTTTATGGCACATTCACAAATAATTTTCATACAGTCTCCGAGTCTGTGCTGTGAAGGAACACATAGATAGGTGGTGGTGGTGGGGGGTGGCATCGTACCAGCTTGAGTAGTCACAACGCCCAAATCCTGCCATCCTTTTCTTTTTTTCTCTCTCTCTCTCTTTCTTTTCTCCCCGGTTTCTGCTGTCACAATTTCAGAGTGAATCCTGGCATTGTGGTCTTCTAGCACTGACTGTCTCTGGAGTCCTCGTATTGTACTTGTGCAAAGGGAAGAATGGGAGTTTAAATTAAAGCACTGCGTCCCGGACTGGAGGGAGACAAGGAGATAAAGAGTGAGGACAGAAAGATAAAGTAGAAGAGGTTAGAGAGAGAGAGAGAGAGAGAGAGAGAGAGAGGGGGGGAATATAAAGGAGGGGGTCCTTTATACAACACCAGAAGAGTGAAAAATTACTCAGTATATGAGTTATTACTGAATGCGCCTCTCAGATCTGTACAGAGCACAGCAGCAAAGGCATTAAAGACACCAAAGTGACACAAACACATTTGTCATACGGCCCAACAACTGATTTGTTATCGTGCATCTCCTGTACGCTGCAGATCCGCACGTCTTTGAGTGTGCAGATGATGACAATTGGTATAGATCCAGCTTTGTTCTCCGGCAGATTGGATTTGAAATGAAGCAATATCTATGTAAAAATTCAACAATATTGAGTGTGTGCACGAATTAAAGCTGGCACCGAGTGACTTTGCTGTGCACGGTGTTCTATGATGAAGTCCAATGGCAGTGCAACAAGCCTGCTGAAACACACACACACACACACACACACACACAAATTACCAACCACTGGAATGCCCTGAACCGATATTTAATCACATTTTATTTGAATGAAAGTGGCGAACAGAGTACTAATTACCCAATATCTAGCCAGTAGGCAATGAACTAGCTGCACATGCATAATTAGACAAAACCAATATTAATTCTGCCCAGAGATACGAGGCAGCAGGCACAAGGTTGAGTCGTGAACGCTCGCCACGTTCGCGTTCATTCTGCTACTCACCGAACTGTGATGACCGTCCATCACCAAATCACGTTTTCGCAATCAAGACAACGAGACGTGACAGAAGCGTCGTCTTTCCGGTGTGTACACCAAAAACGGGGTTCGATCAGACAAAGGAGAAAGGTGAGTTGGCGATTTTGGCTCGGGCAGCCATTTTAATCTAGGCGGCTTTAATGTACAATCGGACATTTTAGCTGTTACGTAACGTCGATGTATTGTTTATCAAGTTTGTTTTGAGTGGCAGAAGTAGGAAAACCTATCTAGGTCTCAGAAAAGTGCAGCAGGATCCCTGACGGTCCCTATCTTGTCCAGTGTGAAACTGAAGTGGTTTGTGTTTTCCGTGGGAAGGAGGTCATGTCTTATTCATAAATGCTCCCGCTTGGCCGAATCTGTTGGCTCTCCGGATCGTTCCATTCAGAGGGGCGGAACGGGTTGGTAACGAGCATGAACAAGGTCATTTCCTCAATGGATAATACGTAAAACAAAACAAGAGCTCCTTTTTTTTCCCCTCTCTCTCCACCCCTATTTTCCTCTGCCTCCCTCTCGCTAGCACTGAGTAATGGAGCCCGGTGATGGCAGTAGCGTGAAATGATGTTCTCTGGCATAGATCGTATCCTCTTTTCTTTTCTGAGCCACACTTTTCTCAAGTAATTTCTGTGGGCAAATTGGTATTTCCACCCTTTTGTTTTCCTCTCTCTTCGATCTCTCACCTTCTATCCCATTCTTTTTTTTTTTTTTTTTGTCTTCCTCGAGCTGTCATTTGGTCTCCCTCGTCTCGTTCTGCATTTTCCTCTTTCTCTCATCGTTGACCTTTCTTTGTCGCGTCCTTCATAAGAAACTCTGCCTGTCGCAGTTCTTCTGAGACTAACCCCTGATTGCTCAGATGCTCAATTTCTCCTGCTACTGGACCTCAGAGAACACAGCCAGAAGCCTGCATTAATGTTAATTCAACAGACTTTTACCCCGTTGTCCTTATTTTTTTTTTATATCGGGTATAAAAGCGCAAGGGGAAATTTAACCATCTGGGATTGAATCTGTAACACTAACCACAGGGATAGCACTGGGTTTTATTAGCACAGATGTTAAAGGAGCCCATAGAGTGATATTCTCAGATTTCTGCGGCTTTAAGGCACTTTGAGTGACGGGATTTACAAGGCTGCTGTTCATGGATCTCTTATGTGCAGGACTAACAAACTCTTAATCCAACCTACAGAGTTTAGAGTTGCTGTGCGTGTAGTTCAAACAATAAAGGACACTACTGCACACTCACTCTGTAATAAGTTGAAGCGCGGCTGTCACACTAAGTCAGCTCAGTCCTATGCGAGCTCCATGCGAGTGTCAGCCATATAGGAGGATCCTATAGGGAACAAAGCCAATTGATGCAGTTTACATCATTACAAGAGAAGCCACGAAGGCTGGGAGGATAAAATGCGCCAGTGGGTTATTAGCATGCGGCCAGGATAGGGGATGATGAGGAACGCCATTAGTGATGAAGTAGCAGACTCAACGAATTCATTTGCATTAAGTGCTTTGATGGAAGTATAATGAAGTCCACTCTGAATCTACTTGCACAGGTTGTTTTAAAAGAGAGCAGACCTACTCCCAACGTCTTCGGACTTGAACCGGACATCTTTTATGAGAAATTTGCTACGGCTTGAACAGTAACACACCCGTATCTATAACCTCCGACATATGTTGGGGAAATTTTAGGCAAGTTTCAGCGTTTAATCTGTTGGCACATACTGTCCCAACAGCAGCTGCAGCTAATGCCATGATTAAAAGAGATTAGTGTCTTTCTGCTGTAGTGCTAGTTCTTTGAACCTTAAAAATCCCCCCTCCTCCTTCCCCTGTCAAAGCAACAGAAGCTGAAAATGATACTCTAACCATATATTTACATTTGTAGTTTTTTTTGTCATTCAATAGACGGCATAAATTTTCCCCTAGTTCAGTCTTCCCACGCTTTGGGGAGAATGTAGTAACCCGAGAGAGTGTGTCAAGAGACCATCTGGCTTTCCGTTCATCATCATCGGTTGGTTATGACTCTATCTTACACTCTGGTGTAACTCCATGAACAGTTGAATAAAGCTAGCTAAGACGGTACAGCCCTGCTGAGACACATCCCACACAGGAAATGTTCATCTTTTGGTCCATGCGAACCTCAAGATCATGGTGTCTAGGTGCAGTCTTTATTGTTTTGTCAGACATGGTTCTTCACGTTTAATATGTACTATGTGGACAAAAGTATGTGGACACTGGACTATCAGGTCCATATTTATGGCAACAGTTTGGGGAAAGGCTCGCATATGGGTGTGGTGCGCAGGTGTCCATATGCTTTTTGCCATATGCTGTATTGTAGCTTAATAATTGGACCAGTTGCTGGTAATAACAGAGACAAGAGTCTTTGAGTTGAAAATGGTGGTCCTTCACATATGGCCTAGGTTTGGGATGAGTCAGCTAGGCTTGGCCTAAGTTCAGGGTTTTGCAAGAGGTAGAGCTGGCTTTGGGCTGGGCAAGGAATAGGTTTGTCTAGGTTTAGTCTTCGATTTAGAGTTGGGCTAGGTTTTGGTTTAGGATTAAGCTTTACCAGGGTGTGGGGGGTAGTGTGGCTTAGTGGTTAGCAAGTCCGCCTCATATTGGGAGTTCGATTCCCACCTCCACCCTGTGTGCATGGAGTTTGCATGTTCTCACTGTGATTGAGAGGTATCCTCCAGGTACTCCAACTTCCTGAGGCTAGAGGCTGATTAGCATTTCCAAATTCCAGAGGCTCCAGGCTCCCCGTGACCCTGTGTAAGATAATGGATGATCCAGGAAATGGATGGATGGGATCCAGGCTCATCTTTAAGTGTGTGAAGTACATAAAATGCAGGGATGGTTTACTAGGGTTAGGGCCAGGGATGGGTTAGGCTTAGGGTTGAGCTAGGGTTAAGGGTATGGGATGGCTTAGGTCTAGGTTTACGTTTAGCTGATGCTGGGTGAAAAATGTGTCTAGTGAGGGATAACCTCAGGATTAGTACTCCAGCCAGTACTCTAGCAGCGGCACAAGAAGTTACAAAACTGAATAATATCCAAAGAAGTGGTGAAGAACAAGAAGAGGACAAGACTAAGCACAGATCCTTGAGGTATACCAGTCTTCACCTGATGTCAATTAAATCCGCCCCAGTCCCACCCCCTTACATTTCTTCACGCAAAATCCATGTGAATCTGTTCCTATTGCCGCACCGCTGCCAGGAAAACAAAGGCACTGCTCGAGTGTCCAAATTCATGTCTGAATAGACCACTGCCTCAGTGCTGCACGTTCACTAAGGTGAGGTTCCGCTGTCTGCATGAAAACCTTTGTAAAATTACACAGCCAGGAAATATCCTGAGCTCACAGAGCATCCAGCACAACGGTTTATCCTTCAGCTCTATAGATGCCAGGACCCACAGAATTTGCCAAGCAGCCTGTTTGTCTCCAAACTGTGCTCATTTACGGACTTATCTACCCACCCAGGTGAGGCTCTGCCTTTATGGAGCCCGCAAAGTGTGAAAAGCATTGAATCAGTAAAATGTCCAAGTCAGCATGTACAGTTGTTGAGGAAGAAGTTGGCCCTTCTGGTTTGAAAGGAAGTTCATTGGCATGGTGCTGTTTTTTTATTTTTTATTTATTTATTCACCGCTAGCCTCTTGTGCAAGTTATTTATTTCTTTTTAGCTCTATAGACAGCGCTGCATTTTTCCCCTCCATTTCCTCACAGCCTGGGCTGGATGGTACTCAGTAACAGAACAGATAATGTCTGGTTATTTATTTCCATAATTAAAATGATCGAACTTAATCTGCTCTGACTTTATAGATCTCTGCCTAGACAAAAATTTCCCCTGACTGTAATTAATAAAGGAAATGAATCACTGCGTGTGAGTACAGTGTCGGATATGATTTAGCTAATGGATAAGTGGATACAGCAGCAGCGTTGCGCTAAATATTATTGTGCGGGCTGAAAAAGATAGACTCTGTTCATTATCGTAGAGAAACATCTGCTGCATCTATCGACAGATTTAAGAGAGTCGGAGAACCTCAGCCGAGCAGTGATTGTAATTTTGTGATTTTTAAAAAAGGTATTTATATTCTCGTCAAACTGTATAGCCATATTTAGATGTGATGTCCCATTAGATACTTGAAACCTCTGTAATATATATGATGTCCAAAAAAGTGCTCCTCTTACAGCCCAGCGATTTTGGTTAACGCGAACGTATTCTATTTTATTACTATTTGAACGTGTTATCCAATTATCCATTTCTAGTTACATTTAATGTTGTGGAAGCAAGCTCCTTATGTTATACCAGCTGTAAAGTGTGAACGTTTTTCAATTCTCTTTCTTGAACTGGGGGAAAAAAAAAACAAACCATCAAGGTAATTGGCTTATTGTTCTTATTCAGAGAGGTGAGTTTGTAAAAATGGTAGCTGATGTTCTGGAGGGCCGATTCAATTCGCCGGAGAACTTTAGTGTTTGTCCGGATTTTACTCGTCGGCTAGTTACGAAACGCTGCAGAAGATGAAATAGGGCCATTGCAGCAAGAGAAATCACCAAACTGTAAACGCTGTGGCTTTAGAATGTCAATTTAGCATTCTAGTTCTGGCAAGTGCCCTTGACTTTCTCCAGAATATTCCCTAAATTCCCAGTGTAGTATTCCTCTGAGAAACCTCCACTGCTCTTTTCCGAGGTCTCCACTGATCTGTGCCTACTAATCTCTCTGAAGTGGGAGATGGTGATTGCGCGGTGATGGGGATTGATGGTGATTGGTGATTGTGTAGGCGGTTTATTGCGATCAGAGTCTCAGAGTCCCTCATCTCTTGTCTGGGTCGGGGTCACAAGCTAAAAGGTGATGAATTATCACACCCAACTGAAGAGGCGAGCGGGTTTAGAGGAGAAGAGTAACACGCAGGCCAGAATGCTCATTTTCCACTCCAGCAGTCTGAATTGAGCTAATGATGCTCTTGAGGGAACGTTCACCGGAAGAAGGCGCAGAACGCCGACGAAACATCGCATAAAACAAGGCACCATCGATGAACAGGAATTTGAGTTGGCTCAGAGGTGTCGTTTTGATCAAGGCTAGAGATCCACTTGAACCTAGAAGATTCTGAACTTTTCTGCCTCCATCAAAACATCATAATTTGCATCCCCACCTCATCCCTGTTGGTACTTCACCTTCCTGTCTGGATCGACCCCTTGCTTGTCCCTCAGTTCCCTCAGTTCCTGGCCATTTGGGTTTTGCCCCTGCTTGGTATACAGACGATGATTACTTTTATCAGCTTTTAACATGCTTTGAGCACGCACTTGTGTCTTGTACTTTGGGTTACATGCATTTCAAAAAAGTGGATTTAAAAAAGAAGATTTTTGTTTATAGACTAAAGCGCAGTGGCGGCTCAACAGCTGAGGCTCTGGGTGACTGATCAGGAGGTCGGGGTTCAAGTGCCAGCACTGCCAAGCTGCCACCGTTGGGCCCTTAAGCAAGGCCCTTAACCCTACCTGCTCTAGCGGTGCCTTATCAAGACCGACTCTGCACTCTGACCTCAGCTTCCTCATCACAGACCCTTCTAGAACAACTTTACAAGTCCAATACCAAGCATCTTTGTTTAGCCCAGTCTTGGCGCGTACACCAAAATACACCACCTTTGCAGTCTTCTGATCTGCTTTCCAAAAGGAAAAAAAAAACCCAAACCCCAAAACAAAACCTAAATTTCCCCTCAGCAACCGGATAACAGTGCATGATGTCATTCCCACAGCATTGCAGCCTGGGATGCCAGGTCCAGCTCGCTTGGATGCTCGGACAATATTTTCTTTGTTTAATGGCAGTGCTGGGGATGATGTAATCTCGCCTCTCTGTGCTGCTCAGGATGAAGGTATGCACTCTGTCTAGCATCGGTTCAGCCGTGAGCAATCTCTCCCACCGCGCACCCTCTCTTGGTTTTTAATTATTTATCGGCATGGCTGAGTTCAGTTGGATCACGCCTCCTTTACCTTTAGGATTCTTTCTAGTGAACACCTGGGAGAAGGGTTTGATGTCATGCGTGTCAGGAAAATGCTTTCTTTTTAAAGGAAACTAAGTGTCTATTTTGTTCCGTGTTTTCCGGTGGGGTCAGTGAAGGTTCACCACTCGGCTAAATATCGATAGGACGAATACAGAGGTGCTGCTGTTCGCATAAGAGAACTTAGGCTACAGACATAAGTGACAAACATGAGTGGCTTGTTAGTATGAATGTAGGCTTCGTACATTCCTACTTTTCTGAAAGGGCTCTACTCGAAAGGGAATTCAATCGTCCCTCAGTTGGACCAGCCAAAAAAAAAAAAAAAACCCTTCAGGGTGCTAGATGGATTTTGGCTTGAACTTTGGAAGGTCACACTACACCTAATGATGGAGTGCCGTGTTTAGAAGATGTGCTTTGTTGGCTCCGAATGGGGTTTTTATTTCTACAGCTCCTTTCTCGAACTCAAGGTTGGTTAACAAATATCCGACAACAAAGAAAACGAACCGCGGCACTTAAAAGAGCATTGCGCAATATTCCGGTTTCAAAGCCTGATTGTTCGGTCAGACGGTTAAAATGACTCGTGTACCAAATTCTAACCGTTTGCAGCGAGCTGGTTCTATTTAAACACGGTGCTTTAAATATACAGGAACTTTGGACCTCGTCCTTCAAACAGAAGTGACGTCTTTTAACGAAAGAGGTTCGGTGAGGTTTATCCATTGCCTGGAGTACTGTATTTATTTCCCAATGTCTGCTTTCCTCAAGGGGAAAGAATGTAAGGGGACAGAGTGTTATAACAGGACATAGCCAAAAACACACACCACAAAGCAAACAAGCCGGGAGTCTTGTGAAGTAGCTTCTTTTTTTTTTTTTCTTTTCTTTTCGCTTGCTCTGTATTGGTTGTCTCATATGAGTCTGAGCAAAGCACGTCTTCGAATCGGAAAATATACAGACACAGAAAGCAGCCATATGAAAACACACCACCGGTTTGAACAAGTGTGTATTCGGAGATAGAGAGAGTGATGAAAAGGGACAGAGCAAGTAGAAATCTAGTCAGTGGACTGAGTTGCACCTTCATTCTCTCTCTCTCTCTCTCTCTCTCGCGATCTAAACGGTCTGTTATCCCCGAGATGAAATCCTTCGTGTCAGTCTATCCGTGTTCTCTGGCAGTGCCTCAGCCTAGTTGGCCTCGTCTTGCTCTTTTTTTTATCCCTCTCTTTATCCGTCTATTTGATCTGAGCCCTTGGGTTGCGCTCACACACACACACACGCACACACACACATGTGCACTACACAGAGCCGTGTGTCTGAGTAGGGTGCGCGTAGGGTAGAGGGAGACTGACACAGATCTGGCATGCATGTGAAAGATGTAGCGATGAATTTCACGCCACAAGCATGAGTTCCTTCATGTAATACGATGTGTCAGAGAGAGAGAGAGAGAGAGAGAGAGAGAGAGAGAGAGAGAGAGAGAGAGAGAGAGAGAGGAAGATGGAAACCAGGGTAGAAAACTAATACAGGGTGATGGGGATAAGAAGGAATGAATGAAGGGGAGCGATATATAGACAGGAAGTGATGGAAGGAGAGATACAGGCATGCTGTTAGAAAGGGATGGATAAAGTAAGAGAGAGAGAGAGACGGAGACAGATGGGCTGAGGGAAAGAGTAAAAAGTAGGTGGAGAGAGAATAGAGGGGCATACATGCAGGCAGGATTAGAGATGGAGGGACAGAGAGACAGAAAGAGCGACTGAAAGATGGAGTAAGGGGAAAGAGAGAGTGAGAAATCGAGAGAGGAGCATGAAAGCATCAGCTTATCGCTTCGTTCCAAAGAGACGCTTCCATCTGCGACTCTGTCAGCATGATCATGAGGACGGTTTGACGACCACTCTTCCACTCATCTGACAGCCATTACTGCGAAAGAGAGAAGTGGCCTTTGTGAGTCAGTCTCAGTGAAGGGGGCGTGGCCTTTGTGTCTCCATCTCAGAGAAGGAGGCGTGGCTTTTGTGTATCATTCTCAGTCAAGGAGGCGTGGCTTTTGTGTCTCAGTCTCAGAGGAGGAGGCGTGGCCTTTGTGTCAGTCTCAGAGAAGGAGGAGTGGCCTTTGTGTCTCAGTCTCAGTGAAGGAGGAGTGGTCTTTGTGTCTCAGTCTTGGAGAAGGAGGCGTGGCCTTTGTGTCAGTCTCAGAGAAGGAGGAGTGGCCTTGTGTCAGTCTCAGAGAAGGAGGAGAGGTCTTTGTGTCTCAGTCTTAGAGAAGGAAGCATGGCCTTTGTGTCTCAGTGAAGGAGGCGTGGCCTTTGTGTCTCATTCTCAGTGAAGGAGGCGTGGCCTTTGTGTCTCAGTCTCAGTGAAGGAGGTGTGGTCTTTGTGTTTCAGTCTCAGTGAAGGAGGCGTGGCCTTTGTGTCTCATTCTCAGTGAAGGAGGCGTGGCCTTTGTGTCTCATTCTCAGTGAAGGAGGTGTGGTCTTTGTGTCTCAGTCTCAGTGAAGGAGGTGTGGTCTTTGTGTCTCAGTGAGGGAAGTGTGGTCTTTGTGTTTCAGTCTCAGTGAAGGAGGTGTGGCCTTTGTGTCTCAGTCTCAGTGAAGGAGGCGTGGCCTCTGAAGAAAAAGCTAAAGAAATAAAGGACAAGTTTTCGCTTTTATCCTCAGACTTTTCATTATATGAGTTGGGGTGAGAACAAATTCTGGCATTAACCCCAGCATTAAGATAATGTGAACTCCTCGAGGCATTTTATTAGCGTCATTTTAGTGACCGCTACGCCGCCCTGAGCGCTGTGTGTGCAGGTGTGTGGCCTGTGAAGGTGGATTTGGGAAATAAAGCAGCAAATGAAGAGCTGATTGCTGCTGCGACACTCAGCATCATCTCCCGCATCAGATTACCATCAAATAAAACACGGAAATTAATTACAAAACCTCGGGAAGATTAGAGAGGACACGGCTTCAGCTCGGAGAAGAAGATGTCATCACTCATCTCCACACACACACACGCACACACACACACACACACACATTTGTCATTTCCTGTCATTTTTATACGATTTTTTTCATTTTCTCCTTTTTTTGACACTTTTTTCTCTCCGTCTCACCTCTCTCTCTCTCTCTTTCTCTCTCTCTCTCATTATATCTTTATTCTCATCTTTACACGTTGTCTCTCTCTCTTGTCGTTCTCGCTTATTCGCTCTTCCACAATTTTCTCATTATCTCTTTCGCATCTTCCTTCTTTTCACTTCCTCTCTCTCCGTCCGATTTCCTCTTATCCCTGCTCCTGAGTTGCTCCCATTTTCTCTTTCATTATCTCGCTTTTGCTCTCTTCCTCACACCTTTCTGTTTCTATACCTCATTCTGTAATCTCTCTCTCCCTCTCTCCCTCTCTCCCTCTCTCCGCGGGAGAATAATTTGCGGCGTGTATTCGGGAGCCGAACCCTTACACTCCTTGTCAGCTCTGATGCATCGAGATCATTAATGAAGGGACACAATTTCAGCACTCACGCTCCCAGTGCCCGAGGCCAGGAGAGGTGAGACGCAATTCAGCCTGTCGCTGGAAACACTCCGTCTACACTGTATGGAGCAGGCAATTTGCACAAATTAATGCCACGTTCGCTCCGAATTAGCATCTTAGCTCTGAAATAGTGGGCGTTCAAAGAGCAGGAGTTGTGAGGACTAATTTCAGAAATAGATTTCAAAGAAGGAAAGGGAGGTTTTTTTTTTATGTGTGTGTGTGTGTGTGTGTGTTTTATGAATTATTTCAGTCTGAATTTACTAACAGTCTGAATCATTAAAAAGCGTGTTCCTCTTGATAGAAATATGCAGTGACGACAATATGTAACTTTTCTTATTTTGAGGTTGTTTTTTTTGTTGTTTTGGGGGGTTTTTTTGGAAAAGAAACCACAGCTTCGCCTTTCTTCCTTTTAATTGCCTCTTGGGAATTTCTGAGCTCTCAGTTCACTCGGTCATAGCTAAATGAATTGCTCCAAGCAAAAATAAATAAATAAATAAATAAATAAATCGAGCAAGTAACCTTTCTTCACATTCAGTCAGATCTCCTCCGCACAACTCAGGAGCCTGTGATTCCTTTATTAAATCATTCCTAATTAAATATTAAGCTGCAGCTGAGGAGTGTTTTTATTTTATTTTTATTTTTATCCTTGTTGAATGATAAATGCAATAATACTCCTGTAGGATACTACACACTGTATTGGGTTTGATACTTTCATGTTTACAGAGTGTGCACTGTGTGGAATCCTCAGCACTGAGGTCTAGCCTTCAGGAAGACGAGCTGTCTGGACTTAGCCGTTTCCTCTCACCTCGTCCTGCTCGCTCGTAGCATGAATATACAGAAGCTCGAAGTGTATTTCTCTCAGAAAAACACGTATAGCGTCGCCCACAGACCGATAAAGCGTTACAAATCATTATAAAATGTTGTACAAAGAAACATCCATAATGCTAATTATGGACGTAAACTCCTGTGTATCGACCGGAAGACAAGTGCAGAAGAAAACAGGAGAAGATCTAACTTGTTTTGACCCTTACATGCAAATCTGGACGGATAAGATGAATGAAAAATTTGAAAAATGTATGCTGAGGTATAACAGGAATGGAACATTTCTAACAATATACTAACAATTAACTAATTACGTAGCTAACTAGAGATGGAGAAAGTCTCAATTCCTTAAATGTTCTCCATATCAGCTGCGCATCCCTTACAGCTGTTTCTGCCAAGGTCAAAGTTCACCCAGTTTGGTCCTATGGCATGTAAAGCATCCCGTCCTGAGGAGACACGTGAGCTGCCTCTAATCTGTCGTGAAATGGCAGCTTGGCCGGATAGGCTGACGAGGCGTCAGCGAAGAATCCGTCTTGTCCTGTCCTGCTTCTGTTGTTCAGTCACGTCTGCGTTTCTTGGCCTGAGGACTGGACTGAGGAAACATTAGCTTGAGCTATGCACAGTCCCTGGAGCTCTCTCAGCAGGAATGTGTGCGTGGCTGTGTTTGTGTGATTTACGAGCGTCTCGCACACCACTATCAGTTTAAATCCAATGACTCGGCACGATAGACTTATTGGTGGAGTCAATCGATACGCGTTTACACTTAAGCACATAATCACCTCTGCTAACACGAACGATGAGTGTGAGGGTGAGTGGCTAGAGCAGTCCTTCTCTCACTTTAGACAGATTTACGTTATTGCGTGTGTCGGGGGATTTTTGGCATCTCGGAATAGCGCCATGGCGATCCTGAAAAACCTCACACGCAGCACAAAGAGCCGAGCTGGAGCATCACACAGCAGCTGGCCATCTGTGCATGGCAGCAGTTGGTTATTTGGCCTCATGTGCAGTACATTTCAGTGATTTAGAGTTTATAATAGGTAAGAAGTTGAGTCAGGTTTTTGTTAGAGCAGGAAAACATAAAAACGTGCGTTGCATCTCGAAAATGTACTCAACTTCTGTGAGCAATGATGCAGTGTATCAAAGATTTAACGGAGCATCAATTCAATTAGATACAATTAAGAGTTGTTTCAACACATTATTGTGCCAACAGTTTCATTTAAATGGGAGGCCACACCTCCTGCACTTTGATTGGTAGGTACATCAGCCACACCTCCTTCACTGGGACTGACCGGTACATAGGCCACGCCTACATCACTGGAACTGACAGCTGCCTAGGCAACACCTTCTTCACTGGGACTGACAGATACATAGCCCACACCTCCTTAAATGGGACTGACATGTAAATAGGCCAAGCCTTGATCACTGGGACTGACATATACATAGGCCACACCTCCTCAAATGGGACTGACAGACGCATAGGCCATACCTCCTTCACTGGAACTGACAGACGCATACAGTAGGCCATACCTCCTTCACTGGGACTGACAGGCGCATAGGCCACACCCACTTCACTGGGACTGACAGGCGCATAGGCCACACCCACTTCACTGGGACTGACAGGCACATGCTTCTTTCACTTTGAAGAGGTGGCTATGTAGAGCAGTGTGGCATTTTAAGAGCTGAAAGACAAACCAAGAGGTGAAAGAGAAGAAATGAGCATGCTAATTAAATCAGAACTGACCATGTGTGCTCGCTGGAGCAGTCATACCAGTAATAATCTCTCTAATCATACTGCTAATCAACACTAACATCAAACTGGGCTGCAGTAGCTTATGCTGCTTTATACACATTTACATACATGACTGGAATGTAGCAGCAAATGCATTAGCTTCTTCCTATTTGCCATGCATTTCATAAGATTATAAACAGGCTGTCCTGCGCAGATATAACACACGGTGGTCAGATTAGCTACCTGTCAGAATACGAAAGATAACCTTTTTTTTTTTTTATCTCAGATCAGGCAGTGCATGACAAGAAGGATGACGGAAATAAACAGCACGGACACAGGGAAAGGGAACGACTGAGAGAACATGAGATTTGGCATGGTGAAGAAGCAACCATTGAGTTACAAAACTGCGAGAGAGAGAGAGAGAGAGAGAGAGAGAGATAGAGAGAGAGAGTAAATAGCGTCATAGTTTTGACACAAAGTTGGAATAACCAGCTGCATTGTTAATCAAGAGCTCTCTCGTTTGGTCGAGTAGTTCTGTATAAGAGACGACAAAAGCGTAATTAACAATCCGCTATCTCCACTGCCAGGGGAAACATAATTAAATACATCACAGACACAGGGATGCGTGTGGGGATTGAAACACACTCACAAGGGAAGCAGTGTATTCATCCACTCATTACTAAACTTCTGGGACACGTTAGCAGCCGGCACGTATGCGAAGTCTTTATTATAACCTCCTGTGTCGCGTTTTGTTGTTAGGAAATGTGGAACGCACAGAGAGCTGCAGGTTGACACGAGGCGGCCATATTTGTTTTGAAAGTAGAAAGCGAGAGTTTTCCTTCTCTGTCACTGTGGCAGCGATCTTAATTTCAGTATTCACAGTAAACTGAAATAATGTTTCTTTGGCTGTAGTAGTGGTGGGTGGATGTCAGTAAGGTGGCCATGTTCGTTTTAGATATAATGGAGAGTAAAGAAGGGAAGGAACAAGCCACTGTTTTCTCCTCCTTTGTCCTGGTTTAAAGCTAGCTTTGCGTCAGGTTAGCGAGGCAGCCATCTTAATGTTATGTGTCGGTGGTTATGTTTAATCATATAAGGTTAGATTAAATTAGAAAAGAACAATGGGATGATATAGAATGTTTTCCTTTTCCTACTCTAGCATCAGGTCAGCAGTAGCAAGGCAGCCATCTTTGTTTCAGCCATGAGTTACCCAGAATTATCCTGTGTAAAATATATGTGTATTAACCTCATACAATTAAAAATGACAATCTATAATGTTCTGGTTTTGATATTAATAGTGGGTCAGTGTCAGTGAGGCGGCCATGTTTGTTTCATTTCATATACAAAATAAAAGAAGAAAGCAAGCTAGTGTTGGTTAGCAAGGCAGCTATTTTGTTTTTTTTCACATATACAGCATTATATTTTCCAGTATTAGCCTGGTAATTAAAGGATGAAATGTACAAGACATTGTTTATTTCTTCCTTTGTGATGGTAAACCCTGTTAGAGAAGCCATATTTGTTTTTAGCATTATCCTGTGTAACACTGTGTTGTTAGTTAGTGAGGCCATCATGTTTCTTTCAGCTATAATGGTAAATAAGAGAAGGAAGTGCTTGCCACTGTGTTCTCCTCCGTCTGAAGACATCGCCGGGTCAACGTTAGCATCTATATTTTGTCTTTTTCTCTGCCACATTAGGTTGATAACATCATTTTCCGGTATTATCCTGTGTAACTTTGAAGTCTCCACAAAAAAAAAAATATCACAACAACAACAACAAGAAGTTAAACAAGTTCAACAAGTAAAAGGATATAATGTATAAAAGAGGAAAACAACAGAATGCTATGTTTCTCTGTCATGGAGGAGGTTATAGGTTACCAAGGCAGCCATTTTGGTTTCGGCCATATGGCACAGCATTAGCAGTCCCACTCCGTGACGAGGCAGCACGATTTATCATAAGCACGCTGTCATCTTTCACACCCAGGACTGTTCATGCTTCTGCTTTCAAGGCCAGGACCTTGGAGGAAGTCTGTCTTTCCCTCTCACGTTTGCTGGGGGGGTTCTTGCGTTTTTCTGCATATTGCATTGTCTGTTTTGCTGGGTTCCATTGTCAGAAAGCAAATTTAATTAGTGCAATTAAAACACACACACATTCACACATCGCTCTTGCGTGGGAAAGCAAGCGAGAGAGAGAGAGAGAGAGAGAGAGAGAGAGAGAGATGGGGCTGTCCCCTATGCCAGCCAATCATTCACTCCCTCAGCGGTTTCTCCCTTCATTCGCTTCTGCGATAGGAGATAAACCTCAGATCGATGTTGTATAAGCCTGCACAGCTTTCCCTTCATCCTCATCCTCGTTCGTTCAGCTCTGTGATTGAGGTCGTGCAATTGAGCAATCCTGCACAGCCGCCAGAAAGCCAACACGGACTCCTGTCCTCTGAGCCTTTGTGTGGCCAGAAAAGCACTTATCAAACTGGGGGATTGAGGCGAACGCAGCCGGGCCTTAAACCTTAAACCTCTTTGGCCTGGTGTTTCACACAAAAGAGGGAAAGCAAGCGGAAAATATAAAACGGATAGGTGTCATACTCGGAGAGTTTCCCGCTATTCGGCCACGTTGGTAATCCGGCGCTTTTTTCGGTAGGAGGGATCCCCGGACCGGGCTTCTGTAAGGCGATTGTATACGCTCAAAAAGGGGGAAAAATAAGGGCAACGAATATATCACATTATAGCCACTGGGTAATTCTGGGTAAAGAATAACCTCGGTCCATTGGTGAGAAGTCTCACTGTGCTGACACACGCACAGAGAGAGACGAAAAGGTCCCGGAAAATAAACCCGAAGAAGCAAGAAAGTAAACTCAAGATGCGGCTAAACCCGATAAAACTGAAATCCTTCTGTATATCGAGTCCACACAGAGATTGCAGGTTGATTTACTCAGATCTTTCTTTTGTTGCAGACAAAACTTGACAGATTAGCACTAATGTTAGCACAGTAGCAAAAGCCCCCCAGCAAAAAAATAAGCCCAACATCACCGACTCATTCAGCCAATTGGATCAATTCAGTGAGTTCAGTTGCTGAGAGATATCACTTCTTGTGCACCGCGCTAATGAAATGGCCCCAATAGAGATAACCGAATTAGCGTTCTCTACTCTCTCCACGGTCTCACTCATTCTCAGCTAAACAAGCACGGCTAAGCTAAACAGGCTAAATAGCAAGTAATCATGTTTGGATGTTAGCCCAGTTCATACAAAAGCTTTATTTAATTGGAAGGTCCTCTCAAGAAGAATATTACGTCGGTGTAGTTAGCTAGAAATAAATGGGAGGACACTTCCTAAGAAAAATTATATATATATATATATATATATATATATATATATATATATATATATATATAAAGGAATAATGACCCGGTTTAAGTTAGAGCCATGCTAATGTGTCAAATATGTAGTCGGTTCATCCGTATACACGTTTTACAGATTACAGCGATTATTACAAATCATACACGTCAATTTAATGCCTCCGGGTTAATGACTCCCTTGGTTAGATAAGGAATGCTAAGGGTCATTGGTTGAGATATGGAGGTTTGGCAGAACATCTATCTGTTGCCTGATGACCTGAGCATGTAGGGTAATGGGTGTAAATTATCACTGGGGAAGAGTTTTTCATATCGGTGCCACTCAGTGATTTCTTCATATGAGCTGGTACACTTGCGGTGTGGAAGACGTTCAGTATTTTAGTAAGACGGGACGGCCTGAGGTTTTTTGTTTGTTTGTTTCGTTTGTTTTTTGGGTCTTTAGGGCATCACTTCTTAATTCTTCAAGTACGAATGTGCATATATTTCCCTGTGAAATGAGTGATATCTGACTAACTAACAAAACGTTTACACTGCTAAGAGCATGTTTAGCGCATAGCTAGTTTTTTGTAATGAAGGTTATTCTGAGGTAAATAGTCCGTAAACATTGTTATAAAAGTAGTGTTTGGTAATGGAAAAAAAAATCATCAGTAATACCACTAACTTCTCAAACGCTGTTTTCACAAAGCTAGCGTCACAGAGAGTGTCATCTATCCAGCATTAGCTAGCTAACTAGCGCCTAGGAAATGTGACGTTTTAGCATAGGCTACTGATTTGCTTCAGCGTGACATGGATAATGCTGCTTATCTCTCAGTTATGCTGAGATTTTAGAAAACACGACAAAAAACCAAATGATTTTTACATTTTAAACACAATGTGCTAGTGTGACAAAGCTATCTGAGGGAGCGTATCTTCTGTATGTTCCCCAGATTTAATGAATAAATGCCTTTTACTGTCACTATACACATGTACAATGAAATTAAGAGCCACTCCTTTGTTTTATGTGCCAACACGTACATAAAATAAATAAGATAAAATGAAATAAAATATTTAAATATAACAACATTTATATGGCACATAATGAACACATGGTGATTTAAAGCTGGAGTTAGGATTCAGTATAAATGGAGCTTGGACATGTCCGTACTTAACATTTTTGTTCCTTTTATGAGTGTTTACTGTGTTTTATAGGCTACAGTATGGCATTTCTTCCTTTTTCTTGCATTTCACTATTGTTCATGCGTGTAAACTAAGAGGTGTTCTCCAAGCAGCACAAATGAAGCTTCAGCATGTGCAACCTAGTTCATTTTCCGACTTCATAACTCTCCTACGTTTGTGGATGAAGAGTGGATTTGAATCTAATGTAAGATGTTAGTCATTTAAATGTGTCGTAGGTGTTGAAAGTTAATAGGTCCCTCTGATGATGAGTCCGGACTCAATAAAACCCTTAGAAAAGTTTCATTGGTGAATGTTAATAGAATATTGAACATGGGGAACATGGGAATGATCTGAGGTAATAGCTACATGAACATGTTTAAATATAGTTAGCTGGTTAGTTTTACACTGAGGGGTGTCACTGCAGTAGCAAAGCACGACCAGCTAAATGCCTAGATGGCTAAGTAGTTAGCTGCTATCATTATAAAACATGTTGAATAAAATGACATTTTTAATTACACGAGGGTCGTAAACGCAGTCGCTCAAGACGAGCACTCGGCCGACTAGCTAGCACTGTCGAGAAAGTATTCGATAAAATAAGGTGTTTTAAATGTTGTGTCAAATGGAGCTAGTTGGCTAGAGTTACCTAAAAGGATTGTTTTTGCAGTACATATCGAAAGTATAAAGTGAACTGGGGAACATAAGATCCTGGGAACGTAGGAATGACATCGCTATCTAACAGGCTAGTTAGGCTAGTTAAATCTGTCTAATTTGATTCAAAATGTCCTGAGTGATTTTGCTTATTATATAACAAGCTTCACTTAGCCAGCATTAGCTGTCTGCTGGTTCATTTGTCATGTGCAGATAAAGCTTACGTAATAATCCTTAGTAGCTTATAGTAATGCTAAAAAGAGTAAATCGGCTCTTTATTTCAAGCCTATGCTATCTCTTGCTGTTCGCTCCCTCCACACACGTCTCCCTTTCTTTTTTTTGTCCTCTCCTCACTAAATTTCAGTTAATTTTTCTCTCCTCGTAGCAGGAAGCAAGTTCGTCGCTCCCCCGAGCGATACTACATCCGTTTGGTGTCATTTATTTATTCACCCAGAAGTCGAAATTCGAGCATGTGCTTATAAGTGGAACCGCTAACGGACTAGCCGGCGATAAAGCCTCCTGCCGCGCAGCATGTGTACGATATTACTTCATTTATGCATTTGAATGTTTTTGTCAATAACCCTTGTGTTTTCAGAGGCCGCTACGCCAAACAATGTGTCGTGAACACAAATTAATTAACAATAATTGGTGGTATTTGCTTAGCATTACGACTGGAGGAAACGCTGCCGCTGCCGGCTCCCTGTTCTGGCTGTTAATCAGTAGAGGTGCTGCAGTGAGCCACACTTTAATTTGCATGGTGATTTATAAATGTAATGGTGATTAATTCTTGTGCATGTGTGTGTGTGTGTGTGTGTGTGTGAGTGGTCTCCACAAGCAAAGCTAATGATTGCCGTGTTTCCCTAAGTGACCAGCTGTTGGTTACTGTGACTTTGTCGGGACTTTGAGCATTTTATTGTGGCTACACTGGTCCCACAGGCACCTGCCTTTCCACCAGTTTGAAAAAGAAACCATTATGTTAGCAGATGTGGGCGTTTTCCAACACATGGACACATGGGGTGAAAATAATAGCTGTGACCAATCACGTTTTTTTGCTTATCTATTTTTCCCCTTCTCCAATCCAGTCACACAACTTATCTCTTTAGGATTAGATATATCCTTTGCGTTATCTTCAGTGTTTGTTCCGACAATATACAGTGCCGTCCACTAATATTGGCACCCTTGGTAAATATGAGCATAAAAGACTGTGAAAAATCGGTCTTTTTTTGTTGAACCTTTTGATCTTTCGTTTAAAAAATTCACAAAGATACTCTGCGCTCATGGACATCAAACGATTGCAAACGCAACGCAGGTTTATCCCAAAAACATATTTGTTAAATATAGGTATGCAACAATTATTGGCACCCCATAAATTCATATATTTGAAGTATATTCCCATTGATATTTTGCACTTTTTTTTTTTAGTACACCTGGGTGACTAGGAACAGGAAATAGTTCTACCATGACTTCCTGTTTCACAGGGGTATAAATAAGAGGTAACACATAGGCCAAATTCTCTTAATCATTCATAACAATGAGTAAGAACAAGGACTATAGCTTTGATGTACGTATGGCAAAAAGTTGTTGAGCTTGACAGAATGGGGCGTGGCTATAAGAAAATAGTACAGCATTGAAAATGTCCATTTCCATCATCAGGGCAATAATTAAGAAGTTCCAGTCCACTGGAAATGTTATGAATCAACCTGGAATTGGAAATGTGTTTAAATCGTCTCAACGCACTGTGAAGAGGATCAACCTATCTGTTGTTGTCAGGGTGATCAAATGACCACACTCCAAAGTCCAGTCCAGTCATTATTTTTGTGCGAAGGATGAACTTTTTAAGGTTTCCCAAAGCTTTTTTGGATGGTTATGGTTTAAGTTTTGTAAAGGAAACCATATGTGTGTTGTGAAGAGAACAAACTAAGGAACCGTTTATGGTGCTGGAAGAAACCCTTTTTTTGACCATGGTAATACCGTCAGCTCTGCATAAAACAGCAGTGATCCGTGCTAGCCGTGACTTTGCCGAGTCTTTGAGGTTTCTTGTCTATCCGGGACTCACGCAGAGAAAGTGAAATAGAAGTTTTCCATAAATCATTGCTATTCCTTTTGCGCTGGAAAAGCAACAGCATTCACGCTGAGGAGCTCTGAAACGCTCTAAATATCACCTGAGGCGTTTTGGAGCATCTTGAGAGCGCGAGCTCGCCTTGATTGACGTACCAAACAGCTGGAGGGCGCGGCGTCCTACGGCCAATTAATGTTTCCTCCTGCGTCTTTAACACGGGCGAAAAAACCCTAGCAGCCCCGGGATTGTCAACGCAAGACTTAAGACTTCTGAAGAAAATAAAAATCCGTAAATCCATTAAGATAAGCACTGTGCAAGTCGAAATGATTTTTTTTTTCATGTTACATGTTGTGCGTGTGTGTTTTATTCATTTATTTACGCTAGCAACTTGCTTTTCACGTCATCTAATCTCAGAAGTTCAGGCATTTGTGGCTGCGATGATTAGCATAATAAATAACATTTTCACATTTCAGCAGCATTCAGCATTAACACGGAAAGAAATTCACCTAAGTAGGATTAAAGGAAACGAGCAAATCGCCGAAGAAAATAAACAAACGGCTCATACAGCAGGCCGAGATTCCCGAACGAACGTTGGTGAAGCGGCTTGGGTTTCTGCTTGCTCCTTGCTGATACACATCCTCATGGTGTTGGCAGATTAAGTGGAAATATTTGGAGGCGATTGCACCGAGCAAGCAGAAGGTCAAAAATGGATTTTTGTTGTAGAAAAACAGTGCGAATGTGCTCGCAGGCTCGTTTCGTACTCCGGCGATGCTTTGAGACGTGCGTTCATCGATTTCTAACCCACACGGATTGTCATCGTCGTGCTTTGAGTGGCCGGAGGCGCTGAATGCAGCCTAGTTAAATTAGGTGGAATTTGGAAACACACACACTCACCACCAGCTCTATTACGGTTCATTTGACGACGTTTCAAGCGAAGGGAAATGTTGAAATTAGTCGTCGTTCAGATCGGAAACGAGCTAAGTTTGTCAGTTGTCGCTGCCACTGTGAACGAATGAGCTGCTTGAGCTTTTAAAAGCTTTAATTTCACATGTTAAAACATAAAAATACGCATCAAATATACATACACCCGGATCTAAGAGGAATAAAACGAAAAATAAAACTGAAACTAAAGCTGAAAACATTTATGTTTATTTTGTAGATAGCCGGCCGAAAACAAACAGTCCGTAGGTCCACTAGTTGTTTTACTGAAAATTCGAAATAATAAAATGTAGAATAATGTGATTTTTATAATATTACGTAAATTATTATGATTTTTTTTTAAAGCTTACGTTAGCTAGCTAAAAACAATACAGTCAATATTTTATTAGTTATTTAATAATACTTATTTTTAATAATATTTTTTTTCTTTTAGCCAACCATAAGAGTTAGTTATTTGCTCGTCTTGTGTATATATTATATGTATATAATGCTGCATGGCATGGAACCTTGATGCCCTTTATAATGTAAAAAAAAAAAAAAGCCTCTTATTTGCTAATTACGATTAATACCAAAGCAAAAGAAGCTGACGAGACAGTTTATTCTCATTGGCTTGCGTGATTTTGTTTCCAACCAACCAACCGAAGGTATGAAATAGCTACTGTACCTAGCATTTTTAGATTGATTAAATCTATTATTTCTGTACTTTTAGATTTACCATGAAGCAGGTTCGCTATTTCAGCTACATTAGTGACGCCACCTTGCTGCTGGAAAATGTAGAGATTTGAGGTTACACATCGAGACGGAATCATCATCTGTAATTTGTACAAACTTTTGTAGGTCCTCCCGAAAAGCAGATGCAGTTTGTTGAATGTAAAGGCTATAAACGATATAAACAAATAAATAAATGACCATTATTCGATGGCTTATTAGCGGTTTTGAACTACCTAGCTAAAAACAAACAACTTTTCCTCGTCGATGCTAATCAAAGTTGGCTAGCTAGCATCGTTTCTTCCCACAAGTTTCGTCAGTGCGTATGTGTACAACAAGACCGCATTTAGAAAGTGACGCACGAGATGCTAATGCTTGTGCAGGAGAAAGGATTTCATTTATAGCCCTTCTTAAGACCCCCGGTTCGATATCACATTTTAGTCGAGAGTCTGCTTTTTTTTTTTTGGCGCATGAAAGAGAAACCCATCTCAGCCTCTTCACACATACAAACCATGGAGTCTAACCACAGCCTCCAGCGAGTCTCAGCTCCCATAACACCGTTTTTACCTGCCATTCCCCTGTATCGAACACCGTGTTAAGGTCAGCTAGAGGTTTCGAGTTTCCCCCGAAAAATACTCAGAGGACCTCTTCAGCTGCTTTGCCCTTTTCCTGTTGCCATTTTATACCACGTCGTACCTTCTTTTCTAGGACGTGCGATTGATTTGGAACCTAAGATGGTAATTCAGATCACCTCCAGCCCCTGAAGCAGACAGGCTCCTGAACAATGATTAAGATAGTCACATGACCGCTTCGGATTAAACTGCTATGCCTTATGAAGTATGAAGTATACGGAGCCTGTTCTACAATATATTCTTGCTGTTGTGATATCGGAAAATTTCGACAGTGTACTTCATTTTTCGTGTGATCGTATAAAGGGAGATAATAATTTATAAGCGCGATTACATTTCCCACAAAGGATAAACTGGGCGCGCGAGTAGGCGGCGTGAAGTCCGAGTATATTTAAGTTCTCATGCGCACACTTCAAAGCAGACCTACTGCAGTTCTGTGGCTGCACCGTTTCGTCCTCGAGCGTCTCGGTCCATGTTTCACGAATTGTGGTGCTATAGAAAATATATAAAAAAATATGTCTAAGAAAATAGCTATGACGTGTAATCAATATGTATAAGTCACTTCTGGATATGTTAATGAAGTGTATTCAATATGTAACCTACATTTAGAGGTATTACTTAAAGCATATTCAAATAACTGTATAATCCATAGTTGGAAGCATAATCTAAACTCATTGAATGATGGTTGGTCAAGTTATATTCTGAGTGTGGGATGAGTAGAAGATTTCTGTGCCTTACTAAACAGTAGGCCTAAATGCTTTCTGAGGCAAATCTAAAGCTATAGGACACTTCCAACATGTGTGTTCTCCTAGGTGGGTAAAAGTAAGAGCCTTTGTTTGTCTAAACTCAGCTTCACTTCTAGGTGTGTAAATTAGGTGCTATGGGGATGTCTAAAGCAGATTCACTCTGTAGAAGTAAATTAAGAGCTTGTGTTTGTCTAAACGCAACTTCACGTAAATTAGACACATTCCAGAGTTGGGTTTCTGAAATGGCCCCCCCCCCCTTGTGCTTGCAAATCAGTAACATAAAAAGAGATAAGAGTTCAAGGGAAGGGTACCAATATGAGGCTATGGGTTGAATTATGTGTCATGATGGTGAACCCAGTTCTGGTAAGAACTTTGAAGAACATACAACTGGCTGCGCATGCGCCACAATGGTGGGGTATCATATAGATATGAATAATTAGTTAAGGCATGGGAGATTGGTCGGTTCTAAAAACAAACGGTGAAAGCCACACCTAGGAATTATGTTTACTGTTTTTGGGAAGTATATAAAGACATGTTCATGTATGTACAAATTGGACTCTCTGCAGACAGTAACCTTTGTTGGTTTCCAATAAAGTTTATTACTTTTGACATCTACTAAACTCTCTGTCTTAGAAGTTTTTTGACTTAGGCTAGAAAGGTTGATTTTATCCACAACAGTGCGACTGAAGACCACCGGATTCGAGAGCTTCTTGATTTCTGCCGCACTCGGAATAATCGAAATCCCATTTTGTTGTTTTTGCTCGGTCAGTTTGTGCAACAACAGCAACAAAAAAAAGGACATTTCCTTGTCTCGTTTGACTTGGCGTCACTTGATACAACCGATACAAACCGCATAAGGAGTTCAGGAAAAGGCTGCTCGAGTTTACCAAATCGTTTCCATGTAACTTAGGTTTGAACTTCACCTTGACCACGCCCCCCTGACGCTGAGCGGCTGAATGTCCCTAAATCTGTCCAGTTTGTCTCGTGCATGTAGCCATAGTGTTCTTAGAAGAATGGCAGCCATTTTAAGACGAGTTCTTGCACAGGTCTGGAAAAAAAAAAAAATATATATATATATATATATATATATATATATATATGTATATATGTGTGTTTAAGGCAGTTGCTTTGAGATCTAATTCACAATGTAAGAATAAAAAAAATAAATAAAAGTATGAATATATGTATATTCTATTATCAAAGTACAACCCAGGACGTGACCTCTTTTGGGTTCTTCCGTTTCCAGGGACGTTCCATGTAGAACTTACTCTACAAGCATCATGGTCTATTAATGTTAGAGCTGAGAAGGTTTAACTATCCAGAGAACCCATGCAGAACCCTCCATAATCCCGATCCTCACGCGTTTCGCAGTTAGTCTTTTCATTATGACGCTTTGTTTATTCAAAAACATGAGCAAGAAAACCAAAACCGAAGAATGTGTGGAAAGCAAGAACTAATTTCAGAATGTGAGGAACGTCTGGTAGGTTGTTTTTCCTCAGGTTTTCATCAGGAGGATCCTTTCGTTAGCAAAGTGTGCTCGTAGATGTACTTAGCTAGCTCGCTAGCAATAGCTAGGTGTGTCTGTGTGTGTGTGTGTTGCCTGGAGGCTTAATAGCATATTTGCCTTGCACCTCCGAGGTTGGGGGTTTGATTCCTGCCTCTGTCCAGCATGTTCTCCTTCCGCTTTGGGGGTTTCCTCCCCCAGTCCAATGACATGCATTGTAGGCTGATTGGCATTTCCAAATTGTGTGTGTGTGTGTGTGTGTGTGTGTGTGTGTGTACGTGCTTGGTTGTTCCCTGCGATGGGTTGGCACCCTGTTCAGGGTGTCCTCTGCCTTGTGCCCCAGGTGCCCTGGGATAGCCTCCAGGTTCTCCATGACCCTGTTTAGGATAAGCGGTACAGAAAATGGATGGATGGATGTAATATGTGACACGACTCAACACCTTACACAAGTCTTCTTACTCCTTGTCTATCTGTGAGATTTGGGCTTTCAGGGTAACTTAGCGACAACATTATTCCATTTTGCACGTTCTTGGAATCGAGAGTGCAGGAAGAATAAAAAGTCTCATAGCGGAGTATAAGGTATAAAAAAAAGAATTTACTGCAAGGTGAACTAATGGACTTTAATACTCTAGCAAAGCTGTTTTTTGGGGTGTTTTTTAGTTATTAAAATAATTTTTTTTCAAAGGATGACGATTGCACTGTCCCCCCTCCCCCCCGACTTGCTCTCTCTCTCTGTCTCTCTCTCTGTCTCTCTCTGTCTCTCTCTCTGTCTCTCTCTATCTCTCTGTTTCTCTCTCTCTCTCACTCTGTCTCTCTCTCTCACTCTCTCTCTCTCTCACTCTGACTC
>CM022778.1:5153053-5168053 GCA_012411365.1 Ameiurus melas | reverse complement strand
TTCTTCTCTCCGTATTTTTTATAATCTACAGAGTCTTTTGGTAAGTGCGTAGCTCTGAAGCACACATCACCCCCACTAATGTCTCATGTCTCTCAAACTCTTATTAAAATGCATGGCATGCATTTTACTAACAGTTAGCACAGATAACAGATGTATAGCAGACACACCAAACAAACACACACACACACACACACACACACACACACTTGTGTGTATATATATATATTTATTTATTTATTTATTTATTTAGATGTCTTAAAAAAAAAAAAAAGAGAAAATCACACGCACCTGGTTAAGGACACATGAAACGAATTGTTATAACTGAGCAGGACAAACGAGCAAAGATGTTCTGATGTGTCCCTCCATGTGTGGACGTCCCTTCTCTGACTGACTCACTTCCTTCACTCTTCCTCCCCACCCCCCTCCTCAGCACCATAGTGGTTTGTCCCACACACTTGAACATAAAATGTATCCAGGTTATAATCAGAGGTCTTACGTTGTCCAAAAACAACAACAACAACAAACCAACCAATGCTCCTAACTCCCTCTAAACAATTTCAAAATGGCACCTTCCTTGTATTTAACCAGTGTAACACCTTCCAAACTGCTTCCAGTGATAACCTACCTGTTTTTTTTTTTTTAAATGCCGATAGAGGAACTCAATCTCTCTGTCTCTCTCTCTATCTCTCTATGTCTGTCTCTTTTCTTTCTATAGTACCTTTATCTTTTTTTTAACATACTCTGTTTAAAGAGATAAAAAAAAAATTTTTCAATAAATAAACCAAACAAACAGAAAAAAGAAAAGCTAATTTGATTCTTCTTCCAAAGCCCCCAGCCTCCTTCCTCTCGTACTAATGCTTCTTCTTTCCAATCTTATTTGCATTCATATTATCCACCCAGGTGGTACTCCAATACGAGGTAAGAGAGCTGAACCGAAGTTCACAGAATGAAAAACAAAACTTCATTCTCGCTGTCCTTCCATCCCGTCCGCCTCCATGTATATGTCTCGTCTCTCCATCCCAACACCCTGTACCATCCCCCACTCCGTCCCTGTCCAAAACCCTCCCAAAACCCTCAACAAACTCTTCTCCATGTCTTTCTGTTTCCTCTTTCCATCTGACCTTTGCGTATCTGCTTTCATTCCTCAATTCATTTCTTTTTTTTTTTCTCTTCTTTTCTTTTTCTCCAATTAATAAATTGCGATATGCTTACTGTGACACAAAGAAGCATATCCAGTGGCGTTTTTTTTTTCTTTTTTTCCCTTTTTGTTTGATTATTATTATTATTATTATTATTATTATTATTATTATTATTATTATTATTATTGCTTTCGTTCTGTCTTTCTTTTTGGCCATAGCGACTCATGTGTCCCTCTTTTTGTCCAACTAAAACAACCAAACATTTTTCCCCCCTTAGCTGTTCTTGCACACTCGTGCCATACGATGACGGACTCGCGGACAACTTCTCGCCTCTCCTCTGCCACGAGAATTTTTTTTTTTTCAAGATAAAAAAAAAATACTGTCTATTCATCTTTTTAAATTCTCAATCTCTATGTGCTTTCCTCTACCTGTACCCTTCTCTAAAAAAAAAAAAAAAAAAAAAAAAAAAGCCCAAACAACCACTTTTTTGATAAAGTTTCTCCGGTGCTTTTTTTCTTCTACCACCTATTTTTTTCCCTTCTTACTTTTCTTGGGTTGAAGGCTTTCCTTTTTTGACGTTTTGATTTTTTTTTATTCTTCAGGGTTGGGGAAAAGCTAACAAAGGGTCTGGCAGAGCAAACTGAGGTGCCCGTTTTGTGATTTTTGTCGAGCAACTCAGGAGGTGGAGACGTGGTTTGATGCATATATATATATATACATCTTTAAAAAAAAAACTAAGTTTTTCCTTTGGTCATGTGACACCACACTGCTGATCCCATTGGTGGATTTTTATGGGTGTCATTTTGTAGCTTTGAACAAGCTATGGCAGTGGTTGGTTGATTTCTTGTTGGCCATTTTGACCTGAATTTTGACCTCTAATGCACCTGCATTTTATTTTTCAGCTAAGGGTTGTCAAAAAAGGTTGTAAGTTGCACTGACATACATTTCTTGACTTGCATGTCAATCATTTTGGGACAGAGGGTGATGTAATGCTCTGGATGATGATGAATCTCCTAACACAATTTTTTCAAAGCCCAAGCAGCAAACGATTTTTTAATTTTTTATTTTTTTTTGGTCGCATACAAACTTTTTTTTTTTTCGTTATTTTTGCGAGTCATGGGCCATCTTTGATTAAATCGAAATTACGATTGATTACGCCAAATTTTCTAACTCAAAAGTCTCTTTATTTTTTTATTTTTTTGGACTGTCCTCCCTGGTTATGCTGCTTTTGTATACTGTAATCCTTTTTTTCGTTTGATCCATGCTGCCCTGAAGCAGTGTCATTCATCCTCTCCCATGCTGAACAGTCCTGTCAGGTGTTGTATATTGCAGGGCTCTATTCTGTCCCTTCGAATTTCAAATCCTTTTTTTTTTTCTTTCTTTTTTTCTTTTTTTAAATTGTACTGGCAATGCTAGCAAATAGCATCCAAGCCATGTTAAAGCAAGAGCTAACGTGCTTTTAGAAACCCTGCAACATGTAGACTGTATGTTCTCCTTTTCCATCAATGTGATTTGTACAGTGTGTCGTAAGAAGAGAATGATCAGTGCGTAATTCGTGTCGCCTCAAACGTCTAATGCAGTTGCACGGTCTGAAAAAACGAGGCCGGTACTCTAAAAAGTACCGTACAAAAAAAAAAAAATGCACACAGATGCACACTAGGCATGTGTTGATATTCCTTTACTTTCCATCACTGTCAGTTCCCGATCTTTTATTATCGGGCCTTTTACAGTAGAGAACTTCTGATTGGATTGACTGTTTAAGTCCTTAAGCTTCTTCAATTGGAGAGAATTTATCCCAAAAAGAAACAAAAAGTCATTATTCAACATGACTTTTTATATCAAACAAGTGATTATCAGCACATGCCAAAGCCACACCTTTGAACCCGGAGCTCTACAAACGATTCGTTCAGCTTAAAATGATCACGATTTCAGTGATGCAACAAGACTACAGAAATAAAGCACTGCATTAGAAATGACGGGGCGATCGCTCATTTCTACAGCGAGCATTTGAGAAGGTTTGTGACCTGGTTTTGTTTTGTTTTGTTTTATATATATATATATATATAATTTATTTATTTATTTATGGTTCAGCCTGAATCCAGCCGAAATCAGCAGGTGGCCGATTTAATGAGTTAATATATTCAGGCAGCGCTTCAAGTGTTTTTCTTTTCTTTTTAGAAAAATCGTACAAGAGCAGTTAGTTCATATGTTTTTGCATCTCTCTCTCTCTCTCTCTCTCTCTCTCTATCTATCTATCTATCTATCTATATATTTATATATATTTTTTATTACAATACAAAGGAAAAAAAAAACGTGTGTGAGCGAGATAAAGATCGCAATGTGCCAGCTTGTCAAAACATTGCTTTGCTTAGTCTCATGTCACACTGCGGGATTATTCACCTTAACACCCGAATCTGCCCCATACTCTTTCCCGCCATACAGGAGCACTGCAGATCGAACAGAGCGAGGAGTCCGACCAAGGGAAGTACGAGTGTGTCGCGACTAATAACGACGGCACCCGCTACTCGGCTCCTGCAAACTTATATGTCCGAGGTAGGAAAGCCCACTGGGACGACTCTGTGCTGATTATACTGTGCAGCGCTAGTGTGCAGTACTGTAAATGTACTCGATATACAGAGGGAATTAGTTTAGCGTATTGATGAGAGTAAATGGATCCTTGGGTCCAAAGTTTCCTGCCTACAAATGTTGTAAGTATTTATGTTTGTTGCATTTGACTCTCCTTCCGTGATTTTTCTTTATTTCAGTGGTTGGTTTTCTGTTCATTCTCCTACTTTAATTGCCTGGTGTGACACTTAATTCCACTGACCCCTAAGCTTGCAGCGGGTTTATGGGTTGTACCCACGTTTGTTTATTATTAATTTTCTCCCCTACAGCACGCTGAATCCAACTCACTCTTCTCTTCCCTTTTCCGACAACAATGGAGGGAAAAGAAAAATCTTAACTAAAGTCTTTCTTTCGACATAAAATGTACTCGAGTATAAATGCGCAAACCGAGCGTATGTTTCAAGAAATATAAATCTGTTCTAAACGTGACATTAACCCTTTGACTTTTGCTTTGCCTTGGATCAAATATTTTCCATTCAAACCATATATCATTTTATATATAAGAGACAATGATGTCCTTATATATATATATATATATATATATATATATATATATATATATATATATATATATATATATATATATATATATATATATATATATATATATAGTGGATTGATTTATTTCTTTATTTGAATTAAAATGCTGTTCAAAAGTCTCAATCATTTGTATAGAAAATATGTCAAACAACGTTGCTTTTAGAAATAATTAAATGAAACATTTTTAACTGTTCAAGTGCCTATAAAATGCTGTAAACACTAAAAAAAAGGGTGTCCTTGCTCCAATTTTTCTGCAAACAAAAGTTTTTTTTTTTTTTTTTAATATAACATACATAAAATTCTCTAACATTTAAAAAAAATAATAGTAATTCTACTGTAAAATTCTACTCTGTACTTTGGGTCATCATTTATATAAAAATGCGTGTAACGATATTGAATATTCTCAATCGATAATACATCGAAATGCTCGATGATAAAATACATACATTCGCTGTCTACTAGTTTGTAAAATATTACAGTTCCCCAAAGACAAAACCTGTCGTTTGACTCCATTTGTGTCCGTGTATGTCAAAGGGTTAATGTTGCTTGATCAATCAGAAAAAAAAATCGAATGAAATCTATAATATGAATTACATTTCTTGTATCTATGTAAAGGACTGGATAATGATGTATAGCGAATATTACATAAACATCGACATATATATTTCCTAATTGCAAAAGATTCTTTTTAATAAGTAATACGCATATCACAATGAAGGAGTAAAAATAAATTGACGTGATTTAGCTGAACCCCGGGTCTAAAAATCTCCTGTAATTCTTGTATTATAGCCAGAGCTGGATTTTTTTTTTTACACTATTATTATTTAAGATTATTTAATGTCCCAGTTCTTTTTAAAGATATTGGCTTTAATCTTTGAGAAATTTACATGATGAGGATGTTCTATACAAGTATCATTCAAATGACAGTAACATAGCTACATGGTGTATTGCTAATGTTCATCTGCTTGCACAGCAAAATCAAAAAAAAAAAAAACTCTAACTGGCGTGAATGAATGATGATGATGTCGTTGCTTTAATGTAGCGACAGTGAATTATTTGATTATTCTTTAGTCCGTTCGCCGTACAGCGTAGTATTCATTACCTATAGGGAGAGGTTAAACGTTTAGCGGTTTTTTGTGTTGAAAAATGGGCTTAAAAGGCGTTTTATTTCACAGCGCCAAATAGAATGAACTAAATGTTAAGAGGAAAGAACTTGGAGGCAGGACATCACATAGATCAAAATGTTTACCCGATCGTTTGGCTTCGTAGCTCATAAAACGAACAAAAATCTCGTTCCTGTCGCCAGAAATGTGGCTCCGTTTCGAAAATTCCACAGGATTGATGGATTTCCAGAGTTTGTTTACGGACGTTTATACTCAACAGAGGTCATAGCGTGTTTATACTGTAGGTGTTACGATCGACACTGGTGATTTTGCTGTGTAATCTTTTAAACACCTAGGCAGTCTTTTCATTTTTCTCTTTTCCCTGAAGTACACACGTGTAGGATTCTCTCCGAAATACCTCCCTCTAACAGATGTGTATGAGTAGCAGTTGTACATGGCCTTTTTACTCTCTCTGTGTTTCCCCTGTTTTTTCTCCTTTTGTCATTTCGTTGTGTTCCGCATCAAAAATTTCCTACATTCCGCAGAGCTGCGAGAAGGTTGGTGTGTTTTTTACTTTCTAATCATCTCATTGTACCGAACTCAAAGAGCTCAAAAGTAGCTGTCTTGAATTGCAAACACGAAACTGCCACCACAGCTGTCACCAATACAACTGAAATGAATGCGCATATGTGGTCTCTCTTCCTTTTTATTTATTTTTTTTATTTTTTTATTTCTCCTCCGTTTCTGATTCTGGTTCCTTTTGTATTGTTCTGTCCTGGATACGGTCCACTTTATTCCCCCACTGTATTGTTGTCGTTCATTGTGCTGAACGCACACGGCCTTGTCTATTACGATTAACCGTCTAAAAAAAAAAAAAAAAAGTGCTGCATGTCAAGAGAGAATGTGTGTCGTTTGCCGAACGCGGCTTCTGCATGACGAACAGGTGCTGCTCCACCTATGGACCCTCAACCCCTGCTAGCTTTAGATCTTCAACGGTCAGTGTTCCTGCTTAGTTCCTCAAACCAGCTCAGCAATTCAACCGGACCTCCTCGTCAGTTTATCAAATCCATGCAGTACGTACATCTCACATGAGATCCCATGAGAACCAGAACACGATCTCATCAATTCATCAAGCAACAATTAATCCACCACTGAAATCTGAAATATCACTGACCCCCTGCCACTCAGTACAGTCTGATTGGTCTCTGGATAACGTGCCAGCGTGAACTGGGGTTAGTTTTTTGGGGTTTTTTTTTTTTTTTTTCCTTGAGCTCTCTCACTCAGAGGACGTTTTAAAGCTTCTGCCTCGTTTGTTTTAATGAAAACTGAAGGGCGGTGAATCTCAGCCAAGGCTCTAATCCACCGTGCCCAGATCTCCTGCTCCTGGCTCCGTGAAGGATTTTCTCTCCCACACACTTAATGGGCCGCTAATGAAAGAATGATGTATGTCGAGCATCATTCGGCAGACTTGACAAATGTAATGGTATTCAAATGAACGGGATAACATTATGTCTTCCGGGAGCGGGCTTCAATAGAATATTAATTAAATATAATAGGAGAGAAAAGTTGTATTTAATAATGTAAGAATTCCTCTCCGGAGAAGCTTGGTGTCTAAAGCCAAATGAGCTTCATCAATTCGGCAGGTTTTTATCTCTCTCATTGCCTTTATCTCTCTCTCTGTCTCTCACTCTCTCAAGTCCACTTTTATTCTTCTAACTCCTGCACTCCCGGTCATTCCGTTAAACATTTCTTTAAAAAACAAAAAAAAAAAAAAAACAACAACCCCAAAACCTCGAGTTTATGTTGTTTTTGTTTTGTTTTTAAACGAAGAACTCTTCGCACACGGATTATTATACGAGTGCCTTTTCCAAATATTAGTCGAAGTTCATCCGCAACAAAGTCACCAAGCTGATGCAGGCTTTAATTAAAAGTGATCTAGCGATGGGAGGATCTCACGCATACACTGATGAGTCATTCAGTTCTCTCCCACGACACAAGAGCAAACATTCCTGACGTTCTCCCACCGTAGCGTCCTTGAGAAAACTGAGGAGAGAGAGAGAAAAACGAAATTATGACCCAGGCATTAAAAGAAAAAAAAAAGAAAAAGCAAAGCTCGTTATCTTTCATGGAACAGTTTGGAAAGATTTTACTGCGTGCTAAGCAGAAACACTGACGAAATGTGCTTCGTTTGAGTCCCCAAATCTCCCAGCTTGTTCTTGCTGAGCGTCCTCTGTCCCCCGTGATTGTTATGATGCTACTGGTCTCTCCTGAATGAGAAGATCAGACCCACTTCTTGCCTCTGTCTGATTCCTATCTTGCTTGTCTACTAGCGTCCCTTCTTCTTTTTATTCTTCTCACAATGTTCCGAGCCCTGTCTGTGTCATTTTCACAGATAATCCTGTTCATTTCCTGTAACATGTCGCTCCACCCTTCTACTATTATTTTTTTGACCTGTTTATCTGTCTCTCGTTCTTCCTTTTCATCCTGACTCTCTCTCTCTCTCTCTCTCTCCCGTATTCCCTATGTGTGTTCTGCACCTATTATAATTTGTAATCCGTCTCTAATTTCTTTGTCACATTCTGTCTCATTTCTTTCAAGACCTGTCCCCACATTCTTTACTGTAACTGGCGTTTTCCTCTAAGCATTCTCTTCCTTTTATTCCTTTTTTATTTCCTCTAAGCATTCTCTTTCCCTTTTATTATTATTATTATTTTTTTTTTATGAAGTGTTTTGTGAAGTCTGATGTGGCAATGTGAGGCAGCACATTCCTTCACATCAATTGGAAGAACGCAGCATCGAGGTCGAGCATGCCGTCGCTCCTCCAGTTCCCTCCCCGTGTTGTATTTTACATGTGGACTGGAATGGAACACTTTGTGCATGACTTGGCGTATGTGAGAACACTCGCCCGCTGCTGAAACCCTTTTAGAGATGGACTTGTGTATGTACGTGCTTGTGTATGTATGTGCTTCTTGACCTTTCCATCCGACCATCAGTGCTAGAGCTATTTATTCATGAACGGATTGATTAAAATCCCCAAACGGTTTAAAGATGAGGACTGGAATTGTCCGTCGTTCGAGTTGTTAAAATAAAACAAATAAATAAACCGTTGGAACATTACAGTGACTTTATGTGTGATGCGATCTGGGAAAACCCATCAGGTTTCGCTGAAGAATTCAGGCTGAATTTTTGACCCCTGAGCTGGAACTATATTTCACATGAGGATGTGTTTATTCATTTTTAATTCTTGCCGAAGCTTCCTCTGCTGCAGTCGGATACAATAAGTCTTTAAATGAAATTTTCTCCCTTTGGTCGGTTCAGGAAAGTCTGTAGAGAATGTCGAAATTTCACCACGTGAAGTGTTTTCCCAGAACGCCACACGTATATGATACCAGCAAACACGATTAGCATTGGTTTTTGTTAAGGACGTTTCCGCTACAAGTCGCTACATCTCCATATATTATCTTGCAGTTCGCCGGGTTCCACCACGTTTCTCAATCCCGCCCACGGATAACGAGATCATGCCAGGCGGCAGTGTGAACATCACCTGTGTGGCAGTGGGCTCGCCCATGCCCTATGTCAAATGGATGCTGGGCTCTGAGGACCTGACCCCGGAGGACGACATGCCCATTGGGCGAAATGTCCTGGAGCTCACGGACGTTCGCCAGTCAGCCAACTACACCTGCGTTGCCATGTCTACGCTAGGTGTCATCGAAGCAGTGGCACAGATTACAGTCAAAGGTGAAGGGCTTTCAAACAATCAGCAGTGTAATAAAATAATATATATATATCCCAAAGATCTGATCCTTTTAGTCTAGCTAAAGCAGTTGCGGTGCGCTATTATGTCCCAAATCTCTGAAGTAGCCAAAACTACGTATACCAGTCAGCATGAAATTGCAGGATTAAAGTGAACTGTTTAGTCTGTGCAGTAGCCTTTGTTGCTTTCCGCAGATAAATAAGTTGCTTTGTGAAGTTAAAAATATTTATATTCATGCAAACAAGGACACATACCCACACAGCCACACATCCTGCCACTAGACACAACAAAGCAGAATTAGTCACAGTCTCGCCCAGGCTAAAAGTTATCTTCACGTTAATGGGTGATGGCCTCCGGAGAATCCACATCGCCCCATATCTGCTCCCTTACATTATACTCGCTGAAATAAAGCCATAAATCACACCGAGTTCACTTTTTGTTACCTCCTAAACAAAAACGGATACAATGCATGTCTTCCAGAGAGACCTTGTCACCCTTTTTTCTTTTATCAGCAGGACTCTGCCAAGGCCTTAAGCCTTTTTTTTCTGTTTTACATTAGTTGGATGGTGTTCCAGAGCACTGCCTCTGTTTGTCTGGGGTGAAGGGTAACCTTCAGCTAGCACCGCTCCTGGAGCAAATACAAGCTTCATGAATGCTAATAACAGTGTCACCGTTCAACACGTTTAGCCTACAGATAGCTGCCGCAGCAGTTCTATTTTTTGCACAGTTTTAATGTCATTAGAAATCATAATTCACTTCATCAAACAGTTTTTCGAATTTAAGCATAGAATATATTCATCTCTTGTTGTTTGGGACGAAAATGGGAGTGTGTGTAGTTTGTCAAGCAGCTACAAGTATATAAATATACACGATTTTTCTATCTGTCTAATTTATTTATTTATCAGCATTGGTGACTACATAATGATCTGATTGTAATTAGTTAACGAAAGGTACCTCCGCAGTAACGTTCTGTTTTAGCGATAGGAAGGTTGGGAGTTCCAGAATCAATTCGGATTTAGTTTTGATATCAATTCAACTTGAGTTCTAGAATCGATCTGGCTAGAGTCCTAGAATTAGCCAAACGGGTGTTCTAGAACCAATCTAGCTGGAGCTCTAGAACCAGTCTAGAATCTGTCTTGCTGGAGTTCTTGCATCAATTTTAAATGAAGTTCTGTAATCAGTCTAGCTGAAGTCCAGTCTATCTGGAGTTCTAGAACCAGTCTAGCAGGAGTTCTAGAATCAGTCCTGCTGTAATTCCAGAATGAATCCAGCTTAAAGACCTCAGCACTTAACTTCTCTCGGTCTTAATTCCTTTCCTGCTTCAGCTCTGCTAGCGTGCATCCGTTAAATCCACGAGTAAATATAAATTAGCATTTTATTTCCCTTCTAGCTTTACCCAAGCCACCAGGTGTTCCCGTGGTGACGGAACGCACAGCAACCAGCATCACCCTCACGTGGGACTCTGGGAACCCGGAGCCAGTTTCCTATTACATCATTCAACACAAGTCAAAATATTCGGAAGACTCGTATAAAGAGATCGACGGTGTAGCCACCACCCGCTACAGCGTGGGCGGCCTGAGTCCGTACTCCGATTATGAATTCCGTGTGGTTGCGGTGAACAACATCGGTCGTGGACCCTCTAGCGAAGCAATAGAGGCCAAAACTGCTGAGCAGGCACCCAGCACAGCTCCTCGCCAAGTCAGGGGCCGTATGCTAAGCGCTACGACGGCTATTATCCACTGGGAAGAACCCGAAGAGGCTAACGGTCAGATCATGGGCTACAGGGTGTACTACACCATGGATCCAAGTCTGCACGTCAATCAGTGGGAGAAACAGATTGTTCGGAATGCTAACTTCCTCACCATTCAGGGCTTGACACCTAATAAGACCTATTATATAAAAGTTTTGGCATACACATCTGTAGGAGATGGACCTCTCTCCTCTGACCTGCAAATCATAGCCAAGACTGGAGGTTTGTATTGCCCTGTTGTTGTCTTGATGTTGTTTTTTAAGCTGAATTGTAACACTGGCACTTTTTAAAATGATGGTCCTCATGACAGGACAATCAGAAAAACATCAAGGGGCATTTAGTATTTCAGAATGTCCCCAGATTTCTTTCCTTTCAGTCTCTCTGGCGTCCTCTCATACTTTCACTAGCCATGTAAACAACCGATCTGTGAGGTCAGATTATTTTAGCATCCAGTACTGACCTGCAACTTTATAAGACGTACGTAATGCTGTAAAATGACGAAAACCTATGCTGTTCAGAAGTAAGAACCTTATTAACTCATAGTACGATAATTCAGTATGTTTCTCTTGACTCTCTTTGGGTCAGTTTTATTCTTTGGCCATCTAGCCTCTGTGGAAACAGCTTTGTTGATATTGGTTTACAACTGAAATTCAAAACTGTTCGATTTGTAGTTCCATCTCAGCCAACAGACTTCAAAGCTGAAGCCAAATCTGAGACGAGTATCCTGCTGTCGTGGGTCGCTCCTCCACAGAGCGGACAGGACAGTCAAATCGCCGGATACGAACTGCTTTACAAGAGAAAGGATGAAAAGGAGGAGGTGAGCTCTCGGTGGCATGTTTTCCAGGAAAACTCAAAGCAGCCTAGCCTTTTGGTCTCATCTAACCACAACACCGTCATAATTGTAATTCCAGTGACCACTGGTGACGTTCGGGAGTTGCATTTTTCTGTAGAATGTCTGTACCAACTGGTGCAAGTAATGTTCTTTTTCCATCTTAGTTCCTTAAGATGTCCATTTGTTGCTTTGTGACCAAAGACAACCTAAAAATGGCTGATAAACCTGCATCCCTGTTGACGCTGTAGTCCGTGTAGTCAAACGCGATGGTTTTGCTCCTGCAGAAACGTGTGAGCTTCGAACCCACCACCACCTACCTCCTGAAGGATCTGCGGCCCTTCACCACATACACCTTCCAGCTGGCAGCCCGGAGCAGGCATGGGACCGGTGCCTACACCAATGAGATCTCAGCAGAAACGCCGCAGACACGTAGGTCCTCTCCCAAACTCCTGTCTCCCCCTTGTAAAGCAGAAGCCTTCCATTTTCCCAAGCATTCATCTAAGATGGCTTCTGTCTGCACTCTCGAAAAGGTTTAACGGTCCAGATCAGAAGAAGGTTTTGGAAAATGGAACTGTTCAGAAAATCTCAGGCCCATGTTTGATGTTTCATGAGTTAAAGTGTCCACCCAATGGGAAATCTTGTATGGGCACTGAAACTGGTCAGTGAAGTCAATAGACAAGGCCACTTGGTTCAGTACAACTCCACCTCTAGGACATGACAAAAAACAAGTCCATTAGAGTAATAAAGTTGAATTAATGATGCTGTTCCATACTCTAACAGTCTGAAAGGTCTTCATGGGAGGGGCTGATATGCTGTGCCGTGTCTATTGACGTTGATTGTTAGCCATAATTCTCCCCTGTGTTTGCATTTGCACTTTTTACAAATTTGACTTTTACTTGGAATTGTTCTGAGACAATAGCCTCCTAACCAATTCGAGATCATGAAACGCCGTAGAAAGCTCAAATGCAACTTTGAACAGTTGAAGCGAAAGACCGCTTTCCATTCAATAACAGACCTCACGTGTATCGTTCATTTATTTAAATTGAGTCACAGCTAAATTGTATGATTGGCACGTTTATCAAACTTTCCGAAATTGATGAGCGCTCACTAAAAGCTCTGGCAGTGAAAGAAAAGAGACAGGAGAACTTCATTTTGTACGTTTCACAGCCCCACTTTATCTTGTAAAGACTATTTGAATACATGTGAGGTCTTTTGAAGAAGTAATGAGGGTGTAGATCAGGTAAGTATCAGTCCAGCAGCCCAGTCTCTCAGATGTTGGGAAGTAAACTTGATGAGCCTGTTTCTTTGGGGAGAGTAAGGAAGAGTCTGTCTGCATGCCACAGTCTAGGACTTTAAATTCCGTTCCTGTTTTCTTGGCTAAATCAGGCTTTTACCTCAAACCAACAGGCCTCGGAAAGGTTGGTGAGCAATGCAACATTTTCGATTCTGCTAGAGCTGGTGCATCAACCTTTACTTTTTTGGATTGATGGTAACTGCTTGGAGTATATAATGCCGGGTTGGGCTTTTTATAGTCATGCTTAGCCGATTTTGACAGATTTTATTTTTCCGATAAGTCAATTTAGTAAGTGTTGAATAGAACCAGATGAGCTGAAGCATTTATTCAATTCAATTGACATTTAGGTATATTAGTAATAGTGAGTTAGGAAACTAATTAGCTTTACATGGTAGGTTCTATGTTGTGAAGGTTTCTTTTTGCCCCTCTAGTGTCACCATGTGTATTTTATGTTTTGTGAATTTGTTCTGTTGATCCTCATTAAGATGTCTTTGACAATTTTTTTTATTTTTTTTTTACCATCCTTTTTTTGTGAGACCCATTTATTGATAACCATTTATATCAAAACATTTATTTTGGTCTGTGTGATCCCATCCTCATTTTTTTTTTATATCCTTTTTATGTTTCCTTTTTCTTTTATGTTTGTTTTGTCCATCACCACCACCACCACCACCACATCCATTTCAACCACAAAAACTAAACAAAACAACAACTTCTGCTACCGTAACCCCACAACCGAACCTGGAAAACGGCAATTCAATTCAACCAAACTCAAAACAACCAATCCCATCAAATCTCTGATCTTTCTGGAATGGATGGACCTACCAGATCCCTCAGCCCCGCCTCAGGAAGTGACATGTTTTAGTTCCAGTTCGACCAGTATTCTGGTAAGTTGGAAGCCACCACCTGTGGAGCTCCAGAATGGGATCATTACCAAATACACCATTCAGTATGCCGCTACAGAGGGGGAAGACACCTCATTACAGGAGATCAAGGAAATTCTGCCAGAAAAGTCACGATACCTACTGGAAAACTTGGAGAAATGGAAGGAATACCGCGTGACAGTTACCGCTCATACAGATGTTGGAGCAGGGCCGGAAAGCCTACCACAGCTCATTCGTACAGAGGAGGATGGTATGTTTTGCCAAAAACGCTGTGCCTTTTTGCTAATCTGTCCCCCCATCCCTGAATCGTTTCTCACTCCTAAATCCTGCATTTGGCAGACTTTTGCCCAAGCCACCTTTAAACTCCTGATTCCTTTCCTTTCTGCTTTTGTTTAAAAGAATATGGCAATTCTTATTTTTACAACTAATCCCATTAACCTGGATTATTTTGTGATGCTTCTGCTCACTGTACTGACATTTTAACAGTACCACAGCCATTTAAGGTTTTTTTTTTGGTGAATTTTTCAATAGCTTCTTTTTCTGCATCTAAAACAAGACAATTTCAACAATAACATGGCATTTTCTTCCCAAGAACCCCAGGCCTAAAGCTTCCAACAGTCCCAACTGTCTCTTTTCACACTTTTTTTGATCAGCATTTAAAAAATTATTTTTGAAATTCGAAATATTCTTCTTTTTGAAACAAAAAGCTATTTGTACTTTGCTGGTCCAGTTTTTTTTTTTTAATATATATTTTCCAATGGACAGTGAGGGGCAAAGAAAAACAAAGGAAGTCTTTTCTTTTTCACCAATGGCCCATGTGACATTTTTTCTCAATTTTTTATTCATTTTTTTCCAACACATTCAAGCCAAACTCTTTCTGGGGGCTTCAAAACATTGAAGAACCCTATTTGGCTTATTTTTATATATATATATATATATATTTTACCATTTTTTACTCCATATTTTGAGTCCACTAAATTCATTTTTTGACTGTCTTCCAAAATAAAAAAGAGGTCACCTTTATGACCTGTTTTTGGGGTTGTCTTTTTTCCTTTTTTTTTTTTTTTTTTTTTTTTTTT